>JACVBY030000620.1:0-63774 GCA_017589505.3 Metroxylon sagu
ATTAGGCCTCAATTGGCTACTCTCATCGAGTACCCATCCATATCGATATCAAACTTAAACCCTTGGCCATGAGGTTGGTGAAAGCTACCAGCACCGGACATTGTCGATTATAAAGAATATAAATAAAAATAGAAAGTAAAGAGATTATGACAACTAACTAAAAAGTAAAGAAAAATTTAAGGTAGCTTAGGAAAGTTTAGAAGACTTGTAGGATGATGAGAAGGGTTTATGAGAGCTTTGGAGAGTTTAAGAGAGCTTAAAAGGGTTTAGAGAGTTTGTAGTTTTGTGTGAAGTGATCAAAAAAAGTTGGATCCTATTTATAAATCTTGGGGGCTTCCAAATGATTCAAATAACCTTTGAAACTAGCCATTTATAGCTGTTAAAAAGGGTAAATAGGTTTTCTTGACCACAAAGCTGAAATATCCTAAAAAAATAGCCTTTTTCACTGCTATAGAGGTTCTTTTAGAAATTAAACGAAAATATCCTCCCTAACTAGCCGTTTTCCACTGTTAAGGAAAGACATTTTCTTCCTTTTCCAACCGAACCTGATGTGCCAAGCATGTGTTCGGCCCAACGAGCTGGCCTGCATATTGCCCGCGGACCTTAGGGGGCGGCCTGGCATGGCCCGCTAGATGGGTTGTGCTGTGTTAGAGCATGGTTAACCCAATTTATATTTTTATCAGTTTCTCAATTTTTTTACTCTTCTTTTCCTCTTTGAAAATATACTTTTCGTCCTTAAGCTATTGTTCAAAACCTTGTTTTTTTTTTTTTGATCCTTAAGCTATCGTTCAAAACTTCTTTTCTTTTTTCTTTTTCTTTCCTTTTAATCTTTTAGTTACTACAGTTTAACATCTCATGAAGAATATTCTATTCTTGATGTTGGTCACAATGAATAATTATGATAGTTCAAATGTTTCAATTATTCTATCGATTATAATCATTTCTCATATAATAAATAGTTAGGAACGTAATATTTTTAAAATATTAAAAATTAATTTGTAAAAACCAAAAGTTTAAGGAGTAAAAGTATTGTTTTTTTTTTTTTTTTTTCCTTTTAACCTTGTGCATGATAGATGAGGAGGTTAAATATAAAGTTTTCATTAAAATTAAGGAGTAGAGATGAGGTTTTTAACCAAACATAGGATCACAACCAATCCAGATGGGAACCTCAATTACTCCATTCATCAATGTACGAAATTCCGATCAAACTTGTGCCATCCATGATCTATTTATCAATCAGAAAAAAGAAAAAAAAAAAAAGAGAATGTTTTATGAGTCACCTATGAGGATGATATTTAGAAAATGTCTGGTATTTGAGATACTCCCAGTCCCTATAACAGCCCAAAATTTGATTGAAAAGCAGCTAAGTCATGTTAATCAGCAATGCCACAGTTAATGACAACCCAGAGTAAGAGTTTCAGAAGAGAGTTGCATTTTAAATTCAAGAGGACCTAATTTGTGGAAATCATGCCAGTCTAGTAATCTGCACTTAGGATGATACAAAATATTTCCAGAATCCTGCTTCAAATTTGGCTACAGTTATAATTTATCTATAACTTTTCCTTTTCTTTATCATCTGAGACTCTTCTTAATAAGAGGTTCCACTCTACTAAAACCTTCAGTCAGTATTTTTCATTCTCTTTAAATTAAGATAAATCAAAATGACTATTTATCCTCATTCTAGTTACTCAACTAAAAATAATGTCAAAATTTATAATCATAAAACAACACAGCTAAATATTTTGTGAAGCAAAACTAAATCAGTTTTCTAATTAATATGTTTCTTATTAGAATCTTTGAGCTAGCTTTTTCCCAATTCTCTCTAATAACTTAGTCTTTGAAATAAGTAGAAATAAAAATGATAATGAGTTAATACTCCATAAGTAACCAAAACTATAATTAAAGAAATCAAGCAAACATAACAAATAATATCTTTACTTATATATTAAAATACTTACATTTGCAATTTAGTAAAATAGTAGAATTTTTTAATAAAATTTCTTAAATAACTTTCACATTATGCCTAATACACTAAAATTCAATTAGAAATTACTTTGTACTGTTAAAAGCTATAATTTACAGCTGATAAAACTATGGTCACATATAATTTCTGTGATAGGACCCAATAAACAGTAGTAACAATAGTACCATATTTAACCCCTATGGAGTAGGTTCTTTATACTTTGAAACTTCAAAACTAATAATAACCTTCATATAAATCCTGATATGCTGGATATATTGATACATAGTATGATCATGAGTTCATGGTATATACATATGTACATCATCTTATGTTATATACAAATAATTCAATAACTATTTCATATATATATATATATATATATATATATATAAGTTTAGACACATATTGTGACAAAACATAAGCAACTTGCATGATCCATATTTTTTTCATATAAACAAGGGATATGAACAAATTTACAAAACTTTTAAATTATTCTTTACTGTCATAAATATTTAATTAAATATATTTAATAGTTATCTCTCTCTCACACACACATATATATAATTTTTAAATTAAATGCCACGTGCTTTCATATCATAAAATTTAAAATAAATTTTTAACATGATTTAGCCAATATAGCAAACCCAAACATATAGATTTTCAAGTATTTCAGTATTTAAATAAACTTATTTATTAAAATTTTTATATAAATAAGTGTATACAATATTTTACAAAACTTTAAAGTCCTTTAATGAAGTCATAAAAAAATTTAAAATATTGTAATCAGGTAAGAACACTTACTTATAATAAATAATTTTTACAATTTAGTCTTTCCAAATCCTTTTAAAAACAAATTCGTCATAAAGTAATTCACTAAAATTTCCTTATATCCTCAAATAAATAATTTATTTATCTCTTATTTTCACTCTAACCATATCACAACTCTCACTAAATAAATTGAGATAATAATGCATTCTTATCTTGATTTAATGACCGATGAGGGTTAAGCTTGATCAAGATCCGAATTGTGGTCCACCTGTAAGGAGTAAATCAATCTCAATTATGATATTAAAATCAAGTAACATAACGATCAAAGCCTGGGTGCAAAGGGTCAGTCCAATTTTAGGGTCACGACCAATTACCCCTACAGCAAAGCAAGACAAGGTCCCATCTACAGGCTAAATGAACGAAGGAGAGAGAAAATAAAATAAAGAAATTAGATGGAAAACAAAGAAGAATAGGAGGAGGAGAAAGAACCACTTGGGTAGGCCAAGGCAATGCTAGGCATTGCGACAAACAGCTTAGCGGCAGTGCACCAGAACAACGTGGGCTAGCTCAAGAACAATAGAGCCGATCATCGTCCAACTTCAGCCCTCGCATCCAGTGGCTGACCGGCCGACCATGATGACTTAAACAAACTCAAATCTAACTGTGAATTTACCTCCAAATAGGAACAGGGGGCCAATCTGAATCCAAGCCTTTAACAGTCATTAGTGGCCTTCCGACGTGAACAGGGAAAGAGGAGGAGGAGAAAGGAAGAAGAGAGACACAGAGAGAGGAAGAAAGAGGGCTTACCGACGTTGATTTGGTCGCTGATTTGAGGAAAGAAGGCAGGCAATTCAGCTCGTCTTCAACAGACGCATGAGGAAAGACTTTGGGGATCCAAGCCTCATCTCTCGAAAGGAGACCGCTTTCATCTCCCCCTCCGACCGGGTCTCACACCTTTTAAGCACTGGCATCACAACACGGGGGCAATAGAAAGAGATGATTAAAAAAAAAAAAAAACTTTGGTAAAATGAAAACCAGGAGATTTTTATTTTATTCCTTGATACTACCATGTATCCAGTTCATCTTCTGAATTGCTCCAATCCACTCTCAACAAATTTTGGATTTTGAAATTGGTACCATAAGATTACCCCATTGCAGCGCTAGACTTAGAACCCTAGAATGAACCCAAGACCTTAATGTAAGCTGGAGACAGACCGTGACTAGACCCTATCCAAATTTCAAATAGCCCTGTTAGCTTGCTGCGCGTTAAACTCAAGCGGTTTGTCGTCATCCGCACGAACTGCCACAAGAGTCACTTCCTCTTGTCAAAAGGAGAGAGATGCATTCCTCGCCTAAGAGCGAACATTTAGTGCTACCTCCTCCTCAGGCTCTGAACCCAGTCAAATTCAGAGCAATGACAGCTGCTGTATGCTTGTAGGGGTTGATCCCGTAAGCATACAAGATATTTTTATATGTCCATGAATATATTTAATATAATAATAATAATAAAATTTATATATAAATAGTAATGATCAACAGAATAGAATATACATTCAAATTGTCTTCTATGATAGCTTTTATACAAATTTTTATATTTCTAACAATCACAGAAGTACACAACTGTTATACTTTGCTACTTAATATAATTATACATATTCTTAAAATATACTTTAATATAAACTGATCAAACTAAAACTAGTTTATATGTACATAAAGAGAATTGGCCTTTTCTCTGCTAGCTCATCATCGATCTTCTGCTAACTTACTTTTCAGCCTTTAAGTCTGAAAAAATAGATAAATAATAATGATGAGCTTGACATCCCCATAAGTAACAGTCCATTTTAGTAAAATTGAATCAAGCAGTATTTAAAATTATAATTTGATAAATGTAAATAAGGAATCCTGTATGCTTGGTTCATATAGCAAAATCATGAATATATTGTTTTACTAAATATACAAATTAGTATATCATATTTCTATCACTTAAATATATTACATGAATTCTATATGCCCAATAGCCAGAATGAAATATCAAATTCAAAGTTTAATAAGATAATCAAATATCAAATCATATAAATCGAATATCAAATCTTAATTCTCTTTTATTTTTTTAGTCAAGTATTATGGCACATTTAACCCCTACGACATAGGTTTAAGACCATATTTAGCCCTAGAAAGTAGGTTCAAGATGGCACTTAACCTTGTGTAGTAGGTCCAAGACTGTATTTAGCCCTATGGGATGGCTTGAGACCACATTCAACCTTGTGGAATAGGTCCGAGGTCGCATTTAGTTTTACAAAGTAGGTTTATATCAAATACTATCACTGCAGTGTAACTTTTCAACATCATATTGTACATAATTTGGCCGAGAGTCTATATGCATATACAAATATTCTCCTATTCAAAATTCTCTTTCTAACATTGAAATTCATAAATATACATGCATGTACAAACTAAATAAAATTTAAATATCGATAATTAATAATGCCAAAATGGTGTACAATAATTTTTTAATAATAATTTTAATAAATACTACTTTGTACTTGATCCAAAGTCATAAATCAATTATAATTTAAATTAACAGATGAAATCAAGAAGCCAAAATATTAAACATAATCTCACACAATATGAATCTCAAAATATAATTGAATACAGAGAATCTACAAATCTAGAATACTGATAAGTTCAAAAAATAATGAATCTCATGTGAAATAATATCGCTGCAAATATTTTTAGATGCAATAAATCTTGAATTTGGTAATAAATTTGCGATAATAAAATTTTTTAAAATAATTTATTAATATATATAAAAAAATCAGGAGCGCTACTTATCTCATAAGTACCCACAACAAATCAAAATAGCCACGTCACTTGAATCCTTTGGAATCTATTAATCCAACATTATTCAAAAATCAAATTAATATCATGCTACCATATTTAATTATTCACTAATTTTTCAAAGCTTAAAACTTTTCTCCCTGCTGCCATACCACTTGCATATAATATAGGATCATATTCGTATACGCTATGGCATGATTCATCATTGAAATTTTATGATCTCAATCAAAGGGCTTAGCTATACTTTATAATTTACAGTGACAAGAAATCCTTCTTAAACTCAATACATGCAAACAAACTTGATATGTCTATAACACCAAGTAGTGATGTTATGGGATCAGTTTTAGCAAACTTTAGCTATCACTTATTTGAATCCAAAAAATTTCTAAACAGCATTCCCCTTTACTCTCAATAAGCAAAAAGTGAAGGCAGAGAAAAATTTTACTTTTTTCTCTCACTAACAGCTCTTCTGAAGGTTGAACGGAGAAAACTAATGCACTGCCAAGAGAAGACGCGAGCAGAAGGAAGAAAGATATGTAGAAAATGAAATGAATTTACTGCTTATTTACTAGGATGAAAATATTTTCACGGATCAAAACTTATCTCTTTCTTTAGGCGGTGGCCAACCAGTTAAAGGATAAGAATAGAGGTGGGGCCACCACAAAACCATGCACGCGGCTTGGTTGACTCTGGTTCCCAGCTTGACTCCGGGTTTCGGATCACTTTACTTACTTCGAGTGTCAGTTTGGAGCTATTTTAGCGTTCTTCCCACTTGGAGATGAAGTTTAGTCAGGCAACATGGTGGACGGAGAGCGAACGGAAAGCCACTGATGGGTGTAAGAATTTTAAAATGTATTTGATTTTTAAAAATAATCTTTTTTTCATATAAAACAAAAGAATACTTACAAAAATATATTTGATGAATAAAAATAAAAATAATTTATTAAAAAAATGTAAGTTTAAAATAATAAAAAAATAAAATTATTTAGAAATATTATTATTATTTTTTATCGAAGAAAATAGAAAACAAATACATAGTATTGCTTTTACTTTTTTTTTTTTACTCGTACTTTTAAAAGATGTCATTCAAATAAAAATAAAAAATAATTTTTATTTTTATTTATCAAATATATTTTTTTTAGAGACTAGAGAGCAAAAAAAAAAAAAAAAAAAAGAATATTACTTTTAAAAAATAAAACTAAAAATGTTTTTAAAAAATCAGATGCAGCCTTATATTCTCTTAATAAAGCTAGAGAAGCCCCCACTCGCTGGAGAGGGAAGGCAAATTTTTCTGGCGATGGCACTAAAAAGGCCTTGACAATAAAGATGGCCGAAGAAAGCCAGACATTCCCTTGAACACTTTCTTCTTCCCTTTTTCCCACTGTTATCCAATGCATAACTCTTGAGGAGGGAGGGGAAAAAAACAAGGACACCAACTGGCATTTTCTCATAAAGTTAAATAAAGATCAGGAGTGAATTATAGACCAACGTCACAAGAACAAGCACCCATCCGAATGGAAAATTCCCTTCACATTATTTTGTTTCAGGGATAACAAAATAGCAAGAACAGAAGGAAGCACCAAATTGAGAAGGCCTCTCTCTCCTTCCAAAGAACCAGAGAAATCCCTTCATCTCTTTATTATCCGTTCTTCATAACTCAAACATACACACCTACACTGTTCTCTATATCCATTTATATTGCTTTCTTTCTTTTTTTTTCAATTCAACCAAAACTAAGAGAGGTAGAAAGAACGACTAGACCCTGCTAGCTTTCACATTCGAGACCCAAAGCTGGATTTCAGGAGAGGTAGAAAGAAATATATGAAGATATTTAGGTATCAACATCACACTCGGACTCGCCGATCAGCGGCACCGGACCGTCGACCCCCTTCCGAATTCCGGCAAGCAGGTTGCAGCGGACGTACATGTTGTACCAGGCGCTCTTGAACGGCCCGGACTCGTACCTGAGCCTTCCCATCAATACCAACCGCAGGTTGACGACGCCGTAGGCTTGGTCGGTGAGCAGGGCGGAGGTGACGTCGTCTGAGACCGGCACGAAGTCCCCGCCGAGCACCGGCGACATAGAGACGGCGGTGGCACGGTCCTGGAGCAGCGGGGGGAGGTCGGCGGGCGGAGTGATGGGCTGGTTGCGATAGGAGACGTAGGCGGAGAGGTGGTCGTAGAGGATGGAGGAGCGTTCGCTCGGGTTGTGGCTGACGAGGGTGAACTGCATGCTGGTGGAGAGGACGTTGGGCCGGGTGGAGGAGTTGGAGAGCCGGAAGACGGTGGCGCCGACGACGGTGAAGTCGGGCTTCGAGGGGCGGTAGATGAGGTAGACGACGAGGGTGACGACGCCGGCGAGGAGGATGATGGCGAGGAGGATGGCGCAGAGGAGGCGGACGGCGGGGACGTAGCGGTGGACGATTCCCTTCTTCTCGTCGGCCATGTTGATGCTTGGTTTTGGTTTCTTCTCTTGGTGGGTGGATGGGTGGTTGCTTAATTGTGAAGATAGGAGTGGAGAGAGGGAAGGGGAGGTTATAGAAAGGAGGGGGACTAGAGGAGATGGGGAGGAAGATGGTGCCAGGTGGTGGAAAGTTGGTGATAGATGACAGAAGGGAAGGGGATGGAAGGCGTGGGGGACTTTTGTGTGATGGTTTTTGGTTGTGGTGGTGGCTTTTGGGCTGTGGAGAGAGAGAGAGAGAGAGAGAGAGAGAGAGAGAGAAAGAATTGCAGTGGTTTTGTGATGTGTGATGGTTTTTCTTTTTGCATTGAGCTTCTTTTTGACTTTTGTCTTTACCTTCCAGGCCTAAAAGACTTGGATAGAGAGGAGTGGGGAGTTTAAAGTGATTTTAGATTCATTCTTGCATTAAATTAACAGCATAAGAGAAAAATTATACTCTATTAGTGGGTAATTTGCTATGTCAAAATGACTTGATTTAGTATGTAACATTACTTTTATTTGTTATGTAAGCCCAAATGCTTGTTGGACTTTAATCTTTATGTTTATATATGCTGTAGGATGCTATGTTTTGGTTGCACTTCACGAGTTCTCATGTTTTAGTTACAACTTGTTAAATTTGTTATGCTAATACAAATGATATAATATGTCAAACTTTGATATTACAATGGCAAGAAAAATGGTGTAACATTCTAGATTTACTGTGACTGTAGAATTGATGGAGGATGAATTATTTATCAATAATAAAGGATTTTGATATTTGGTCCTTGCATTTGGACATTTGGTTCTACGACTAAATTATGTTCCCCTTCTTCCAAACACAACCAAATTAATTTTTTTAAAAAAAAACCAAAAAACCAAAGTCACGAGAGTTCTTAAGTCTATAGTTTTTTTTATTAAAGGACAACAATGCTTTTGCTAGTATGTATACTCTTTTACTTTTTCAAGCACTTTATAATTTTGGTTCATCTAAACTATCCAATGGGCTGCGCACCTAAGCCAACAAGATTTCCTTTCACCCCTAGTTTCAGCTAAACTTTTTTTCTTTTTTTTAACATTTTCTTAATGTTTTTCAAATAATTTGTCACTTATTTTTAAAATAATTTTAAAATAAAAATTAAAAAATGTTTTCATATGAAATAAAAAACTTTTGCTCTAGATGCTCATGGAGAGAAGTATATGTTGAGTCCATCGACTCAAGTTTTGGGATATAATGGTACACCTAGAAGAAGAATATAGTTATACACGCATGTTTTCAATTCGGTCATGATCTTGCTTATGTTAAGAGCTTGTAACTAATGGCAATGGAAGCCACTTAAAATAGCATATTAGCATCTAATGGAGATTGAGGGCAACTCATGATGAAGAATATATGGGTTCATGATGCATTATGGCTGGGTGTAATTTCTGAAAGCGAAAGACCTTGCGGGTATAGAAGTAAGAAATTTTGTTTGTGAGTTCGATCCTTGTTCATGAATGACGTGAGATATAGTGAGACATCTATTAGTCATTCTCTATTTAATAAAGATCTCTTAAAAATAGGTACGACTACCATAAACTTTAGCTGACAGCTTCAATTTTGCCTTCACTTGGTATAATCATGCTCGTATCTGCTGCTGATGAAAGAGACGTGCGCTTCTGCCGGAGGAAAAAGAACACTTTTATGTTCAGCTACTACAAAATTAAAGAAGTTCAACAACAGCAAACTCCAGCGATCCTTGAAGTACATTTTAAAGTTGGAGCTTGCTACAGCATTCTAATATTTTTAAAGTTATCTTCATTGCTCCTTAGAGCAGGATTGTTTGCAATATTTTGCTATATAAATTGATCGTTACAACCATCCCATAAATTTAATTTTTTATTTTTGATAAATCCTTAATTTCTTTCCTTGAGTTTCTTTTAAACCAACTGCTCTTTTCATTCTCCCAACCTCCTCTTGGCACCTCTTCTATATATTAACACCATAAGAAAGAGAGAAAATATTTGAGCATATTCAGCTTAGATAAAGTTCTGCCAATTCTTAAGAACAATTCTTAAGAACGGCATCGTTTCATTGATGGAGTTCAATCGATGCCTCCTTTCTCTCTCTATTCCTCATGGTCATGATCCATGATGAAACTTCATTAATTTTATTTTATTTACATGCATCACTGATCCAACCAGTTAATCTTTTATTTAATCTGATGTATTAAAAAGATAATCTAATGGTGAGTAAAAAGTTATTAAAAAAAAAAGTTTACGGTAGGGTAGCTAAAGCATTTTAACTTTAAAGTACGATCACGCTCATGGTAACAGAACGATGTACGCAGAGCATTACGTTAATAATCTCATCCTCCTGACCCATCAAGTAATGACTACGTAAAAGCCGTTACTTGAGGTTCCCAATACTTGGCTCATGTTACTAGATAATTAAAAGCTTCTTAGCCGACTTAAGCAATATCCAACAAAACGTCAACAATTATACACCGGCATGCATGCATGCATGCATGCATGCATGCATCATACATACATACATACATACATACATACATAACCACATAAAAAATGACGATATATAAAGATGTATGATAGATATATAGCAAATATTTATAATGTAAAATTAATAAGTCAGTGAAGAGAAATACAACTTTAATTCCAGGAACACACAGGAATATCAGCCTAACTTGACAGGAAAATCATAAAGAAAAATCCATATCAGGAGGAGGCAAACAAAGAGAGAAAATACTAGATGCTTACAAGTAAAGCCAACCACCAATGTGTACATGTGGGAGAAAAAAAAAAAAAAAAAAAAAAATCAGCGTGGGTATTTTACAAGCAACATTTTGGCAGTAAATAGAACACATGGAAGACATTATATGTCAAAAAACACAAGCGAAGGAAAAAATTGTATGTAGACACATCTTTCTCACCATTACATATATTGAGAACTCCTTTGGCTGGATTCTACCTTTTAACAAATACAACAAGCTTAATTAAAACCAAACCTGAATTTCAGGATAAAGAGATGCAAATAGTGGCACACCTGCTGGTATGTTCTATTAAGTTAGTGCAGCTACATCAGTTAACCATCATTGATGGTTAATCCTGAGCACTGGGACTCCTTCCAGTGGCATATCTATCCAGTAGCTGGATCACCATGATGGCAGCCTGCTCCCACGGATTGAGGACTGAGCTGCACTTGGCGGACAAATTGTCCCTTAACACGAGGACGCTTCTCTGCTAGTAGTTTCCTGCTTTGGTACCGAACCTGTGACATGACTTTCTATTAGAGCACAAGCAGAAAATATAGCACTACGGAGAGATCAAAGTCACAACAAAAAATAATTTTCACTGTTCTTCTTGTTTATCAATAATGAAATTCAACTCTACTCCTGCCTTGAAGATGGCTCAGCATATGTACTAGTTCTGTCAAGGATATAGGATAGACTGAAGCGAGAACTAATGAAGTTTAAAATAATTTAAAGAAAAATGCAGGTACGTGTCCATCATACCTTCTTCTCATAGCATCTCTCCTTTCGCTTCATCCGGAATTTGTTTAAGGCTACTTCTCTTTGGGTTAACCTATGAAAATCCATTGGCTTAGGCCCTTCATGAGCAATTATGCCATGATGATTTCCACTCTCTGTTGTGGCCTTAAAAAGGTTGGATACAGTGTCATGTCCAGCACTTTCATTGCAAGCACTTCCACCTCCACTGCTGTTAAGATGACTTCTGCCACCATTGCATATGCTCCCACTTCCACTCTCAACTGTAGCAGATGAAACATATCTCTGTTCATCTAACATCTCTGCAGTTTCTTCCGGCTTTTCTGCAGAATGGTGAGTTGGGTTTCTGGCACTCTGATCATTTGGATGGTCACTGTGCAGTGAGTTGAGATTATTTTGGTCAGATTGGTGTGACAAGTTTGTGTGAGCAGGTGCTCCATGCCATGTGGATGGTTTGGGACCCAACAAAGAATGAGTCGACTGTGGATGATGCAAAGGTTGCGTTACTGGGCCATACCCACCACACAGATTATCAAGAGACATGCCACCAACTGGAATAGGGAAGGGGATAACTCGAACGGGAGTGCATCGAACTGCCATTCCATCATGAGACGGTAGTCCAACACCAAGGGACTTCCTGTCTTCCAAATTTATATTTGGTCTTAAGCCATTAAACTGAAAAGCACTGCTAGCATTATTGCAACCTTGATCTGGCAGAGTTTTACTTGAAGTACTGTAGCATTCCTTTTGTTCAGTTCCAAAATTCCTTGGTGTTAATGAAGTAGGCATCCCAGTCCTGCTATGGTATCTATAGAAGATTGTAGGATAAGCATCATTAGGATAAGCATCATCACAATAAATCATGGATCTACTAGATGTCAGGCTAAGATTGAACATGAGTCTGATTTCTTTAATTCATTAGTAAGCAAAAGCACTCCATCCTCTAAAAAAGGATTAAACATAGAATGTTTGGCAGAAAAATTACAGCTTGTGGCATTCATAAAAGGAAAATAATTAAGGAATAAAATAGAAGCAAAATCGTTCAGTAATTGTGAATGGACATGTTCAATGGTTGGCTTTCTCCATCCTTTTTCTTTCCAGTAAACACTGGTTTGCAAACAAGATTAAACCTCTCTGAGTGTCTTCATTTGCTAACAATTATCAGCATCTAATCATCACGTTAGTATTACTTCCACTCAACATCATTCGCCTATAGTCTAGCCCTGTAGTCGAGCCACCCAGCTGAAGTTGGGAATGCTACTTGGATTGCCTCGGATTAGGGGCCACCCAAAACCCAACCATCAGTTTGTACTTCAGAAACCAGGACAAATATCCACTTGTCTTTTGCACCAAAACAGCACTTATCTTCCAATAGCTCTAATTGTAAAAAGTTTATTTTACACTATTTCCTCTCATCCTCAAATAAGAGATGATTATCTGTAATGACAATTCCTACAAAAAACTTGAAAACAGTCCTTCAAAACAGAATCTACTGGTCACTCCAAATCTGAGAATTGAAGTACCATGCTTGCCATTTATGTTCTCTTTCGTTAGAAATCTGTCCTACTGTGAGTCTTGAACAAAAAACTGCTCTCTTTCAGAATCCTAGTTCTCTCCATACACATAATCTTTGCATTTAAATCAGAAGATTTCCTGTTTCATAAAGAACCCAAAAAAAAAAAATATTCTGTATATATCATTTGATTGTGCTTCCTTCAATTGTTCGGAAGATCTTAATATCCACAAACTGACTGAGATTATTACAAGTACTAACAGGAATTCAGCTAATAAGATAAAACAAAAGTGAACACCCTTTATCAAATGCTACTGTCTTGAATCTTGTTGACATTATGAAGCTCCTCATATGCGAATGACTATGCCTTAAGTAAATTTCCCATAGGAAAGCATGACAGCATTCACAATATTCTAGAAAGAGTTCCTATATCCCTTAAACGGAAAGAGTCCTCTGCTAGTTAATATGACAAACACATCAAGCTAATAACATGAACTGCACAGAACTCAAAAAAATCTTCTGACTGCAAAAATCATAAGAGAAATAAATGATGTTTAGCATTCCTACTGTAGCATCATTCAGAAAATCAAGCATATCAAAGTCAAATAATGACTGGTGGCATAAAGAGTAGAAGAAACACTCACACTGAAAAGGCTGATGAATTCGAATGATTCCATGTATTCCATTCATCATTCTCTTGCTTTTCAGGGTTAACATCCTCATATCTTCTCAAAGAAAGCTCCAAATGAGGCATGGGACTTGCCTTGCACATGATTTCATTCTCATGACCATGACTTCCTGCAATATTTGAGAAGCCATCTTGAGCAGCAGTACCATGTCCTCGTGCATGGTTAGGTTGTGATTGATTATTCAGATCAACTACTTTAGAAGGCTTGTTCAGAACAATAATTCGGCCATAAGTTTCACTCGTAATATCATTATTGTTCAGGCATTGTGTTGGGCCCAAATCCTTGTTCATAGTCACTGCTACCGCACAAGCATGATATTCTAGGATAAGCTAATTTGAGATAAAGAAAATGCAACCATAATAAAATGGAAAATGTTCACCAGAATGGAAATAGTACCATTAGCTTCACTCTCATGCAGCAGCAATGCACTATCTAAATGAGTGCATGTTTCAACAGTCCGGGCTAATGTGAGATCCACAAAAGAGATATCCCTGCTTTTTTGCTGTTTGTGTTCCATCATATTTTGCATACGTGCACTCTCAGCTTCCACATCTGACCTTGTACAAGAGCTCTGCAGAAAACGTGGCATAATGTCTAGTTGTGATGTTCAATTTCACAAACAAATCTACAATAAACACAACTTTTTGAGAATATGCAGCATTTCACTATAAATGCTGTGCTATCATGAGCAGGTTGCCCCAGCCACCTCTGTTTAAATGCCAAGAGAAAAATCTACAGCTATTCAAAAGGAATCAATTGTCATGCCACATGAGAAAATACCATATTTGAGGGGAAAGAAAACCTCCATTGGCATCTTGAATGGTGTTTTAGCCAATGAAGCAAATAATATGAGATTGGTCTCTAAAAAAGAAGAAGAAGACAGATACATTCATAAATAGATGATGTAAAAGTGGGAGGCTGGCCATAAGAGTTTTCATAACAGTAAACAAATTCTGCCATTTGCATTGTACGAGTATTTTTTTATATATTATGGACGCAGAAAGTCAAAAGATATGTTTATGTCAGTTACATGCTTGTACAAGGAAACACTTACTTCAGCATCACTCCCATGCTCACTGTTTTCCTTATTTTTTTGCATGCAAGCTACATATTCAGTTGAATGGCCGCCATATTCAGGATTAGCTTCAAATTTATGGCTTGCATGACTTCCGTCCTGATGCACACCATGGTAATAACTTGACTGATAAGAAATTGTAGGAATGCAACATTTAGTGCGTGATGGAAACAAAAGAGTGGAATCAAACATAAGATAACGATTTAGTGAAAGATTTAAGGAAGATAATAAGAATCAAAGTGAGACTTACAATTTGCCGTCTCCAAACATGCTGCCATAAATTCTTCAACTCATTCTTCCGAATGGGCTTAACAAGAAAGTCTGCTGCACCTTCTTGCATGCATTTGAAAACCATGCTGATGGAATCATGTGAAGACATCACTGCATGTATCGAAAGCAACAAATTGGCATTTCTGAAACAGTGATACAGCATTACTAGGAACTACTAGACAAGAAATTAAGTCATACTTATCACAGGAATATTCTTGTAGGTCTCATGGTCCATTATCATTGTAAGAAGGCTAAACCCAGAGATTGAGGGCAATTCCACTTCCATTAAAACAAGGTCTATATTCTGATGTTTCTCCTTCAGTGCCTCCCATGCCTTTAAGCCATCCGATGTTGCAGCAACTGTTCAATAAAACCAGAAAAATATGTACACTTCAGATATTTCAGAGTGATACTTTACAGACTAAAAGCTTATAGAATAAAGAAAAAGAAGTAGAGGTGAAAGTAGCCCACTGGTGAGATGTTTGAAAATTATGCAGAAACAGATAAGCTAGACTGGCTTGAGAATGCATTTCATAAATATTCACAATGGTTCTTGAAGTACATGAAAAGACTTAATTGTGAGCATTAAAAAAAAAAAAACACTAATAGCAATTGAAATGTACGGGACATGAAAGGAAGATAAACTTTATTTAAAGAGATGGAAAAATATACAAGATCGCAGATTAATCTAAGAAAAGTTCCTCAACATGATAGTCTTAATTAATCATCAATGAACAAAGAAATGAAAACAAAAGAATCTGAATTCAACAGTAAATTGCTGCTTATGCAAAGAGAACATCTATTATCACTAACTCAGCAAACATATCCTCTATGAGATTATCAACCCAAAATCTGACAGTGGAAATAGAAATTTGACCAAGCTCAGTGACCACGTAACACTGCCCCTTATAGTTCACATGGAAACAATTGGTCAACATAGAGATTGCTACTGAAATATAGTATCAATAGAGTATGCTATATATCAGAAAGAACTTTCTTAATCCTAAGTATTTCATCTGAATGTCCACTGTGGTTTTCTTTGAACGCCTACCTTAGAGGCTATGAAATATATCTTAAATGGAGTAGTTTAAGAAAATAATTAATGTCCAATGCATGTGTATCATGATGTCCTAGGTTTTACCTAGTGTGGCATGGATACATACATGAGAATTGGATTCAGAGGTGTGTCCAGGTGTCTATCTCTCAGCAAGAGGGGAAAAAAGGAGTGATATGGGGATATGTAGAAAAAGATAATTTTCATTAAACAAATATATATTCAAATAGTATGAAAGGAAATAAAAGATATTATATGTTAAGGTATTCCAATATACATGTTTCTCATCCAGACTTCCTAATTAGCTTAAGGATTTTGAAAAATGACATTTTACAAAGTTATTTTAAAACTTGCATTCTTGACCAATCTCTGAAAAGAATAAAGCCACAGTTTAAAATATTTTATATGTATCCAAGAGTCTTAGATGTATCTGATTAGGATACATATCCTACATGGATTCTAGGAGTTGGACATGAGTGTTCAGATAATAGAGGTTTCATTAACAGCAAGCAGACAGCAGTTCAGACTGTCTTAAAGTAAATAAAATTTTCAAAATACTAGAAAGAAGCTCCTAGTGGCTGAAAGAATTGACTACTGTATTAACAAAGTTCAATATGTTCGCATCAGGATGGAAGCCAATCACTAAACGTTCACAACTTCAATGGATCATTCTTTTAACAAAAGAAACCTAAAATACAAGGAACATTTGTTGTTGGTTAAAATTCACTACTAAGTAAAACAACAAAAAGCATCAATTATGTTAATGAAAATACAAGTAGAACATCTAATAATTTGTTACCATATAAGAAGGAAATAACAAGCGAAATGTATCCAACATTTCCCACTATACATGCTTTTGCAATCAAATACAATGTAACCTGGCACCATCTGCACTATAAGTCACATGAGATAAACTAACCCAGAAGTCATGGTGAGAAAAAAAAGAAATCTTATGGCTACTAACAAGGAAATATAATGAAGAAGCGTTGGATAGATAAGATGACAGCTAGGAAGTGTTGGATAGATAAGATGACAACTAGGAAACCCATGCTATCCAAAGACTTGCTTCTGCAAGTAATACACCATGATGGGCATCATGTTGGCCATATCAAAATCAATGCTCCTTCAAGTTCCTTTGGAGCTGGCACCACAAGTTAAAAAGATTTGGTGCCAAATAAGCAATAATGAATAGAACATAAGCCTCCAAATTGCGAAAGACTTTACAGCTTTAAGCTGGCACCGTGATGGGCAGACAACTCTAATTTTACAACTTTGAGCTATTTACATGGTTGAAGACTCAACAAGACCCTTAAAGTCAAGGTGACCCATAGAGATCTGCTTGGACTCAAATTGAGCTAAACAATAAGCTACACTTGAGAAAACTAAGACTTGTATGGGCAGTCAAATGCCAAAGCAGTTTGCCTTAGATGGATTTTACAATATATTAGGCAACATCAGATAAGGGGATCTTCTGATCCCCCCTCAGTCTGTTTGAGTTACATTTGGGCTGCAGTTAGATGAGGGCTTGGCTACCATCCAGTAAGTATCAAATAAATTTGGACATGAACCATGCTTCCTTGCCTTCTCCATGCCAATATTAAGCTCATGCAAGAATACTAAGCAGGCCATGTTTGCAACAGATGTAATGTACACTGGCTTGTCTGATGTCGATAAGTTTTGAGCCTGGCTTGGACCCAAATTGATAGACCAACCCCAACAGTTTCCTATTAGTATCATGCTGGCATCAAAATCAGATGCCACACTGTCATGTATAGCATATCTGATACTGTGCTTCCTGCTGTCAGATGGTATCTGGTACTGGTGGCTGCTGCACCATTCCCAACCTACTGCATCCCAGCTTCTATGAATTCACTGCTGATTTGACTCATATACAAGTCTTCTTGTCAAAATCAGATGTTATGCAAGTCTTCCTAGTTCTACAACTTGCACTGCATACACAGCAAGTGTGTTTTTGAAAAACTAAATGGAAAACCATCAGAAATAACCAAGACACTTGATCTAATCACAACCTTCCCATCTACCTGAGTAGCTTTACAAAATACAGAACACAATCAATTCCTTAAGAGTCACTTCCTCTTCATTTAAGTCTCCTAGAACCTTTTTCTAGAAACTCAAAATGGTGAGCAAATGCTACTAGCTCCAAGAGCATAGTCCAAAAGTTCAGACACAACCCTTACTCATAAGATCCAATTGTCTATGGCCTACCATTCCTTTTACGTACTTCAAGCCAAACTTAATTCCCTCCTTTTAGGAAGGCCACTTCTAAACTTCATTATAGAAACGTGTAACATTTTTCTAAACCATTCTACAATTTAACCATAAATATTCATTTACAGTTTTCCTACAAGAGTATAGTCCAAAAGTTCAGACACAACCCTTACTCATAAGATCCAATTGTCTATGGCCTACCATTCCTTTTACATACTTCAAGCCAAACTTAATTCCCCCCTTTTAGGAAGGCCACTTCTAAACTTCATTATAGAAACGTGTAACATTTTTCTAAACCATTCTACAATTTAACCATAAATATTCATTTACAGTTTTCCTATCTAGTTCTACCACTTATATTCTGCAGGCTAGTTATTCCAGAACTAAATAAAAAACTATAATATTATGTAACTTCTTAAAAAAATTAGAGATCATGCTTCGCTATTGGCTAGCCCCGAGTGTTCAGTAACGTACATCAACTCTATGATTTAAAGTGCTTTTTAACATTAGAAAACTCTTGAACTGAAACAGGTAAATAAATATACAATACTGAGCATATAGATTTCAATACACAGTCAACATGTCATAACCTTTGTCTTAGCATCCTCAATTTGGTTACATTATATATGCACCATTCGGATGCCTTATGGTGCAAGTTATTTTACACATGGTGAGTCTTTAGACACTCCAGATTGAATCCCTCTCTTTCTATATCCTCCCAATAAAACAACATGCTGTTCTGATGTTCTCTGTTTTGCAATCATATACTTCACCTCAGAAACCATTTCCTAACAAATACAATTAAAGGGGTTTCTGTTGACTTTTGAGGAATGGTCAGCACACAGCATCATGGCTTAATTCAAAAAAAATCAATATAATGAGAGGGATTTAGGAGTCATATTCTGATTCCCAAAATCATGCCCCAAAATTGGATGGTATACCATGCAATTATCTGAAGAATACGATTACTGATATAGGTTCTGGTCTTATTGGATTACACAATCCTCTTGGCAACTGAATGGTGCAGTACACAAGGACCAAAATGTACACCTGAAGTTAATACTATCATAACCAGCCTGCTACCACAAATCAGTTTTAGTAATAATCTTTTTATTGAGTTATTAACTTCAAAAGATCGGTAGCAAGCTGAAGGTTTTGTAATTACATTAAACAATTTAAATTTTTCAGCAAAAGGTAAAAAAATTCAACCTCAGTGCACTCAGTAACTTTTTTCTATGTACTCTATAAGTTGTGCATCCAGCCAAAAAAGAGGCATTTTTGGAAGTTAAAATGGTGAATATTTGAACAAAGTAAATATATGCTCCAAAATCTCCTTCACAGAAGCAAAGCCGAAAAAGATATAGTCACAGCAAGACATTCCATCCATTTTCACAACTATACAAGAAAATCAAAAGCATGTTTAAATATTCTAACATCCAATAAGTAGATTTGAATTTTTCACTTGAAAAATTATAAACATGGAATAAAAATTACATATTTGTCACTTCAAAGATGTTTGGTAGTTAAGAAATAAGATGCAATATTGAAATTTACAGGAAATAAAGCCTTTAAAAATTCCAATTGGTGTCATAAATTTCTAATTCCAAAACTAGAAATTTGCAGGGATTCCAGAAATTTATATTGACACCAAATGTTACCGAAAAGCATATTTTCTTTTACAAGAGCAGTACAGAATCACAACAATGATTGAAATTTTCACATGCACAGTATACGTATTGTTTTGTTCACAGTAGCAAAATAAGATAATTTTCATTGCTAAATCATTTAGGAAACACAAATATGCTTCCATTCCAGCCATCGTTCTTGAGAATTCTGAACTGTAGACAGCTAATTTTTTAATGTTCTCTTGATCCCATGCTGCTCACATGCCTGTTCTGGTGTTTCTTCAAAGATCCAGGTACAGTGTCTTCACATGAGCTATATATAATTCAACAAACCACCCAAAAAAAAAAAATATCCTCACAACATTTGAAATATTTTTAAGATCTACCAGTACTTTTTTCAGATTCTTTATTCTGAACTTGTGCGTGGGTTTAAACTGTATATTTGAACTTTAAGATGGGTAATTTATCATTCTGTCCTCTACCAGCAAAATGCCTAAGAATTCTCCTAGATACATTGACCTGGGTATGAGTGCAGGGTGCAGCTGTGCTTCCACTTACCTGATCCTTTGATTCTCTAAAATTTCTCCTGCGGACCCCTACCCAGCTGTTGTGCTCATACCCAAGTCCAAGTGTCTGGTATAGGGAGATATGGGTAAATCAAAGTCTCTGGGTAACACAAAAATTCTCCAACGCACTCAACTTTGTCTTACCATGTTAAAGAAATAAGAAGATAACTTACTTAGCCATTCATAAGTCCCCAGTTACATCCAGCAGCAATTATTGTACAAAAGCTGTTAGTTAAATCCTACAAATAATTATATTACTGAAATTACTCTATGCCATGATTATGTTTCACTTCAAGACATTTGTAAGAAGCTTCTATAATTGGTAATTAATTCAGCACATGACCCTAAGCGCACAAACTTCCAGACACAGCAAAGATATGACAAATGATCCAATTTAGGAGCTTTCCTTTCTATCATTTGCTAAAAAGTGCAACATTATGTCGTATGCTCTCGCTTACACTTTGGGGCTTGAAACTATAAGTACATGTTGTCGTTAGGGCTGGAAGTGGGCCAGGCCAGATCGAGCCAGGCCCTAATCCGCTAATCCTAAAACTTTTTCGAGCTTTAGGCCAAGCTCAGGCCTAAAAATTTTTTCAAAAATTAGGCCCGAGCCTAGCCCAAGCCCAATCTCAGTCTAAAACCCAATCAGGTTGACCCATAATAATCCATTTAAGCTAAAAATTGAGACAACAAAGTCAATTTTCAGTTTTTAAATGTTTGCACAAAAACAAGCAACGTTTAAAGTAATTATACTAATCACTAAAAAATTTGCAATGATATAAAGAGCTATTCTCACACAATTGATAGAAAATTCAGTGTAAAATTTAAAAAGCCCACCATATTTTTAAAGATTTGGTATTGCATTTAGACCAGATTCGGGCCTGACTAAGGCCCAATATTTTGATCCTCCTTTGGGCTCGGCCTATGGGCCAGGTCAGGGCTGGGCCAAATAACAGCCCAAGTCCAACCTAAAATTTTTTGGGCTCTATTTTAAGCCCAAATTCAATCCGAATTAGCTCAGGCCAAGCCCATGACCCAGCCTGATGGGCAGGATGGGCCTACGGCCAGCCCAAGCCCACTTCCAGCCCTAGTTGTCGTTGCTAGTCACCAAGCATCAATGTGGAAAAAATAAAACAGTGATTTTGTTAACCATGACAAAGCTCCAAATCAAGCATGTATATCTCTTATGTTGTCATCACAGCTGTGGCAGAATCTAAAACCAACAAACAATTGCAGAAAAGGGCCTCTATCCCAATGGAAGCATACCATAACTGATCACTTCTGATTTCACCTTGCTTTCCCTGGACAATAATCTAACATAAGTCTTTCTCTTGCCCGTGTTCCACATGATCCAAATCCAATAAACCACATCTAAAACACATTCATTTATCAAGAGATGACAAAATGAATAAAAAAAACCCTCCAAGGTAAAGAAAATGTCAAAATCATCAAATTTAATTGAGACTAGCAGCTGTGTATGAGTACTACGCATGACTAAATACTCAGGAACAGATAAAGAATAAACAAACAGGCATTCCAAATCAAGATAATTATTACCTAAAAAGAAAAAAAAAAGGGGGGGGGGGGGGAAGAAATCGAAACAGAGTAGGATGTGAATCAAAGGAAACTCATCAACTACTTTACCCAAAATTCTAAATGCGAGATATCAAAGAACCACCATTTCGACAGTTATAAGAACAATTCTCGAATGCAGCACTCAAACCTAAAGCCAAACAGAACGCGAGAGAAGGACTAAGAAGACACCAACCCTGTTTAAGGAGAAAAAACGGAAGCTAGAGAACTTATAGCAGGAAAGAGGAATCAAGAACAGACCTTTGTAACTACACTTCCTCAGCAGTGCGGTGATGACATGCCGGGTGGAGTCGTCCCCCTCCACCAGCAGCACCCTCACCGACATCCTCCGCAGAAACCTCTCCCATCTCACGTCCTCCCTTTTCCCCCCCTCCTCTCCTCCCCTCTTCTCCTCCTCCATCACCACAGCCTCCGTCCTCTCCTTCCCTCTTCTCTCCCACCTCTCCTGTCTCCCTCCATTCCCTCCATAAAACCCTCTCCCTGCCTCTCTCTCTCTCTCTCTCCTCTCGTCGACCGCAAAATATCTTCGCCCCCCGATGGCGCGAGTGCCACGTCAACAGATCCGATGGCGGCGGCCCTCGGTCTCTGGTCGGGATACCTCCCGCGTCGGACCTGGGCTCGGACGCGTGTCGCACCCTCGGTTCGCGCGGCCGAGGGATATTTTGTGCTGAGCTGCCACGTGGGAGATCGAGAATAAAAGAGAGAGAGAGGATCCGCTGGTGAGGGTTCGACCACGCGAGTGGTGGAGGCGATGTGGTGGGGTTTGTGGCGGTGGATGGAGCTGCAGCCGCCGTTCTCCTCCCTTTTAATTAGTGGAAGAGACCGAGGGGATCTTTTGGGATAACATTCCAGTTCGGATCGAGGGACAGCCATCCATCGTGGGGTGGGCGAAATGGCTGATGGAGACGGAATGGACTGCTGTGAGCGCCCGTGAGTGGAAAACTGGACGATGGGCGAGCGCTCGGGTCGCCATCGTTGCAGCGTGTACTAGGTTTTTCTAGATCTCATGGTAACAGGAATGGAGAGAGAGAGAGAGAGAGTTTGCCGGCAGACTAAAGAAGATATAATATTTTTTTCTCCCATTGCGGCAACGAAAATGGTGGCCGTTGCTTGACCAAGGGAAATGCGTGGACCCTGCCACCGATGTCTTGCTGAAATATAAGGGGACGGTAAAAGTTTCAACAAATTTCACTATTAAGATATTACGCTTAAAAAATCAGTTTATAAAAAAATTAAATTATTCAAATTTAAAAGAGATAAATATAAAAGTGGATGAAAAACAAATTAGTATAGAGAAAATAACATATTCTGTTTTTTTTTTTCTCTCAAAAATTTTTCAATTTATTATTATAATATATATTTAAGTAGTCTATAGGCAATAAAAAATAATTAGGATAAAATAATTATTTTATTAATAAATTAAAATTCATCTCTCAGCAAGCCAACCATAGAGTGCTAAAATTTTCACGGGCATCCATATTTATAAACTAAGAAAAATCCAAAACATGATAGGAAATAGATTTCGATACTAATACTAATAAAGGCTTCTTAATAACTAAAGAAAAATAGTTCTAATCAAATAAGGATTTGGACTAAGGCTTCAAGTTTGGTTTAATTTTTAATAGCCTCTTTAAACCAAGTTCTTCAAACTTCATCATGCTCATTATTCTTTTAAACTTCATAAACAAATCACATTTAAATGGCTTTATAAAAATATCTGCAACTTGTTCTTCAGATAAACAAAACTCGATCACAATCTCTTTGTCTTTAACCAGCTCGCAAATGTAATGATACTTAATGTCAATATGTTTGTTGCAACCATAAAATACTGGCTTTTGCTTGTGGCACTTTACAACCAATCTTTTTTTTGAAGCGATTTACCTCTTCATTTGGCTTGTACTTTATCTTGCACAACCACTTGACACAATAAACATCTTGCATCTAGGAAGAGTAGTAAGCTCCTAAGTATTATTCTTTTTAATTACATGAATCTCCTATTTTATTACTTGAACCCAACAATCATAATCAGCAGCTTCCTCATATGGCAAAGAATCACAATTTATAAATAGAGTAAAATGTGTTGCATCATCATTATCAAATGAGTCATCATCCCTACTAATCACAGCAAGCAAGCAGGCAAACTATGCTAGCGATGTGGATGACTGAAAATTCTGTAGGACTAAGTGCTACATTTGATAGAGACATCTCATCATTCTGTGGGGGTTGGACTTGTATTTTTCTATTAACAGCAACATGTGGCACTAGTAAAGACTTCTTTTCTTTAAATATCTAATTCCAAACACCATCATCATCAAAAGTTACATCTTAACTGATAATTACCTTTTTAGTCTTTGAATTGTATAGTTTATAATACTTTGTCTCATTACTATAGCTAATAAAAATATTTTTTTTTTTGCTTTATTACCTAGCTTCTTTCTTAATTCATCATGCACAAATACATAAGCAATATAACCAATCTTCAAATGTCTAATATTAGACTTTTTTTTATTTTAAGATTCTTGAGAGGTTTTATTACAAATACTCTTTATAGGGCATTTATTTAAATCATAAATGGCACAAGCAATTGCTTCTACCCAAAACTTTTAGGAATATTCTTAATGTATAGCATACATTTGACCATATCTATAACAGTTCTATTTTTCCTTTTAGCCACTTCATTTTGCTAAGGAGTATACTCAGTAGTCAATCGATGCTTAATCCCATACTTTTTCAAATAATCATTACAAATAGTATATTTAGTACCTCTATCAATTCTTAAAATTTTAATAGAATATCCACTTTGCTTTTCAACATATGCCATCAAACTTTTAAGTGCAGCATAAACTTTAGATTTATATTTCAGAAAATAAACCCATGCCTTCCTACTAAAATCATCAATGAAAGTAATAAAATATCTACTTCCTCCATTTGAAGAAACCTTCACTAAGCACAAGTCAGAATGAATGAGTTTAAGTAGTATTTTGGCCCTCGAAGATTATCCTTTATGAATAACTTCTCTATGCTTCTTCCCTAGAACGCAAGTTTCACAAACTTTATTAGATACATTGATTATCGATCAATCTGAAACCTATCTTTTATTTGAAAAAAAATTGATGCTTTCAAAATTCAAGTGCCTAAGACGCATATGCCATAGCCAGTTATTATCAGCTATCATAAAATTCTAACAAAAATGATTGTTATAATTAATAATTAATAGGAACATATAATTGTTTGTCATCTTTGCCTTTGCTATTAATCCTTTCTTCTTATCTATGATAGTACAACCACCTTTGTTAAAATATAGGTCATATCCTTTCTCTACAAACTGTCCCACACTCAAGAAATTTTGATAGAAAATATAATTAAGAGAGTCATCTTTCAATCTGATACTAATTTTTTCTTTTTCACAAACTGGTAACTTTATATTATCTCCAAGTTTCACGGTGCAAAAAGACTCATCCAAATTAGAGAACTCATTTTTCTTATAACTCAGATGATTACTACACCATGTATCCAGTAATCATTGATTATTATCTTCATTTACTACTGCATGATTGGCTAACAACAAAGTCTTTTTATTATTATTACCATTCTTAGCAACTTTAGCATAATTCTCCTGATTATCAGTTCTTCTAGCATAATATTCACAATTATAATAACCATACCTTTTATAGTTATGGCACCGAATATAAGATTTATACTCAAACTGATAATGCCCATGCTTCTTACACTTGTGAAACTGAATATTGGATTTATTTTTGTTTTGAATTTGGTGCTCACCTTGTTTTTGACTAGATTTATTTTGTCCTCCTCTGTCTTTCTAACTCTAGCATCTCTAATTTGATTCTTCTTTATTTTATGACTTGTCTTTTTGCTTCAAATTCACTTAGGCTTTTAATGCTTGATCAACTGTCACTGGTGCATTTTCATTCAGATGTTGCTTATGTGCCTCTAACAAACCTTACAGTTCATCAATCATCATGGATTTGGTATCTCTTATTTTCTCAATAGCAATCACTACATATTCAAAATTGCTCAGTCAAGATTCGAAGAATTTTATTTATAATCTTTTCATTTTGGATATCTTCTCAATTGGTTTTCATATCATTAACAAACTTTTAAACTCTTATAAAATAATTATTAATGCTTTCATTTTTCTCTTGTCAAAGAAGCTCGAACTGTCTCTCTAATGTCTGTAGCATCATCTTTTTAACTGTATCTGCTCCTTGATAAGATGTAGTCAGAATATCTTAAGCTTCTTTTGTTGTCCTTGCATGAATGATTTTTTGAAAAACTGATAATTCCACACTTTGAAATATATGATGAAAAGCATGAACATTATTTATATGGGTATGCTCTAATTCTTATCTCTGTGCAGCTAACAACTCCTTTGCTTTTGCTGATTCATTAAAACTTTTTTCGATGACATCCCAAAAGCCCATAGTTTTAAAAGAATTGCATTTGAACTTATCACTCCTTAAAATTGGTTTGTCCATTAAATTTAAAAAAATAAATAATAAGAAGTTGCAGCCATGCCTCACAAAAGAGAAGGATTGTCAACAACTTCTCATAAAAATAGTTTTTGCAGAAGATTTTTTCAAAAATTCCATCTATTCCAGAGTTATTACATATTTATTCTAAATTTATTCCAGCTATTCCAGATTTATCCCAGCTAGAATATTATACTTCCAAAAATAAGATTTTTTTTTTTTTTTTTTTTTTTAACAGGAAACATCTCTTAGGAAAAAGAAAGATTTACGCCTTTCTTTCTCCAAGTCCTTCCACCGCAGCACCATAAGAGTCCCTTTTTTTTTTTCTTTTTTTTTGTTTCTTCTCCTCCTTGCTGTCTCCACGCTCACCGCTTCCTTTTTTATTTTTATTTTTTTCTTTCTTCCGGGCTTCTTCCTCGCTTCACCACCTTTCTTCTCCTAGTTCTTCGATGGCTACGAAACTTCACCGGTAGAGGAAAAAAAAAAAAGCAAAACCTTTTTTTTTTTTTTTTTTTTTTTGTAGATTGCTACAAGGAACAAGAAATTGGAGCACAGGGATTATAGATACCACATTACGGCTCTTCTTCACGCCCGATCTGCACGTCGCCCAATCTTCTCTCCTCCGGCCGCGGCGACCCGTGGAGCTTCCTCGTCGGCGACACTTCTTCTGGTTCAAATCACCCGACCAGCTTGTATCGCCGTTAGGCCAAGGATTTTGTCGTCCGGTGCTCCTCCGGCACGGCTGGTGGCTGGGTCCTTCACCGGCCCTGCCTCTCTCCCGATTGAAACAACGGGCACCGGGTATTCATCGCCTACAGCAGGGAAGAAGAAGAGGACGCTAAGATGCGTGCTGAAGAGGTTGATGCCACTCCAAGAGCAGTGCAGCCTCTAGGAAGCCTTAAGATTTGCACTCAAGACTGCCTTCGAGATTCTTGCTCTGGTACCATATGCAACAATACAAAATTAATAAAAATAAAACAATTATTTTATTAATAAATTGGTATCATTAAATTACCTTTTAATAGAATAATCACAGATTGCTACAGTTTTTACCTGCTTTCAGATAATCCACAAACAATAATAAATCAGACGTTTATATTTATAGATTAAAAAAATTCAAATATATTAAAAAAAATAAATTTCTGTATCTAAAGTAATAAGAATTTTTTAATAAATTAAATAAAATTGTTCTAATTAAATAAAGTTTTGAACTAAAATTTCAAGTTTGATTTTATTTCAGATTATCGTCTTTTTAACTAATTTTGCATTTTGAGTGATGCTAGCTGTTCGTCAAGATTTTATTCTACTAAGTGTCTCATATTTGCTAAGCTTTTATTTGCATCACGATAATTCTTTTGAGAGTTTGCAATCTTTGTACTTCGCCTGCACCTCAACAATCTCTCAACAATCTCTCTGAGAGTCAGCTCTATCTTAGTAGCCGACCTACATCTTTGTACTTATTTGCGTTCCTTCGAGGATGGGATATAATTTTTCTTGGTTCAGTCTGTGTCGCAATAATCAGCCTGCACATCAACAGTTTTCATGAGGATTAATCTAAATTCCACTGCTCAATTTATATTTTCTTATTTGATCTTCATCTTGGTATTCCATCTAAGATTGTCATCCCTTCAAAAAAATTTTATTAATCAATTTCTATATTTTTTTTTTTTAAAAAAAAGTTTTCTATTGTCCTACATGATCCTTTAGTTCTGGGAATAATAAATCCGTGTTTTTGGAGGTTGCGAATGTTGCAAAAAAGAAATTAAGATCTGATGCACAAAGATTTCTGTACACTGATTCTGATGAACATATTTTACAAAGCAGAGTCACATCTTTATAATTTATCATGTCAGTCACCAACGCCACCCACTTGGATGCTTGGTCGAGATGAGGAGAGAGAGAGATAATTTATCATTTCAGTCACCATCCTCACCCACTTGGATGCTTGGTAGAGATGAGAAGAGAGGGAGAGAGCAAGTGGATTTTGCCAGCACTCCCTCCATAAACTACTATTCCTTGAAAATGAAAGGTACAATCATGTTAAGTAGCTGATATTATAAATTTTTACGAAGTCTGGGCATTGCTCATCAACACCTTAGGTTATTCCTTTCAGTAATGCCTTGTGAAGCCCTCTGATTTCATCTCAATGTCTTGGGTTCTAGAAAAGATAGAGGCCCTCGGTCAACCGCCAAGCCTAAAGCGTGGCCGTTAGTGAAATTCTATAATTTTCTTAAATATTCTATATAAATATTTTTATATTTAGTTCAATAAATTCAACAAATTCAAATATCTATCTACACATTTAAATTGTCCATAGAAATCACGTTATCACAACAGAGCAATAATATAAGATTGCCATCCAGTAAGAATGAAACATCAAAATTTTCAGATAAAAAAAAAAATTTCTCAAATAATTTATATGTTATATAACTATAAACAAATTATATATAAAAATTATTACAAAACACACACACACATAATATTAAAAGTTTTTATAACAATATTATAGTATTATTTAATTAATTTTTAATATATATTAATATAAATAATAAAAGTATTATGTTAAATTATATATAATAATTTAATTATTTAAACATAATTATATTTATTTATTATTATATTATTTTATAATAATATATTAATAAAATTTAATATTATGTAATATAATATTAAATTTATTGTTAATTAATATAGTCTAATAATATTATTATATTAAATATTTTATATTCTAAATATATATTAATATTTTTTGTTAATATGAAATTGTATATAATTATTATATTTTATATAATTATCATAATATAATTAATTAATTATTATATTGAAAAATATTGCAAAATAAGGTTATTTTTAAAATTTTAGTGTAGTTAGAATACTGCATGAAACAAGCATGAGCATGAGTATTATATATGCCCAAACATTTAAAATCTAAAAATCACATGCCTACTAATGCAATATCATGATAGAATCTTCAAATTTATGAACCAAATGCTCCTTAAACACATCCTATGCTCATATACAATATTTAGCCTTAGATTATGAGCATGCTTGTGAAATATATGTGCAGCCATCTTCTTTTTTCATCCATTTTATTGACAGTTTTTTTTTTTTTTCGCTTCCTTCTCTTGGCGGGACAATCTAGTTGGAAACAAGATGATATCTCATATAAGTAGAAATTTTAGATTGGGTGCTCCCATTGCAATTTATGTTTCCCCCAAATACAATCCTAAATTACCAATGAAGTATTACATATTCCTAAGCATCATTTACTCTTGGGCTTCGTGCTTATGAAATTATCTCTCTATTTATCTATTCAATTATCTATATTAATTACTATGAATGAGGATGAGATGGAATAGAAATGAAGATTTATTATTTTTTATAAATGAAAATAAGGCTGAAAAAATTTTTATTTATATGAATGGCATTTTTCGAACGATAATGGAAATAGAAACTAGGGCCTCTGCCCTCTTCCTTTTCTCTAAACTTCTGCATGTTGAACGATAATAGCCGACGAAGCTGGTTAATAGATATATTCACTCTTTTCTCCTCTTTGATTGGAGGGTTCAGATTGAATTTGTCTAAAAATTAATAAAAAAGAAGAAGACATTAAGGCAATCTATTTCTAGAAATCTTGATTGCTAATTTAGATAGAACTTTTACCATTTAATACGAGAAAAAAATGTTTGTTTAGTTTTTTCTAATAAATAAAAATATCAACATTATTGCTAGCAAACCTTACATGGTCTTTAGAGGGTATACTTTAAGAAATATGTGGCCCCATCTTGAATGAGAGCAGCTCTTGTACTAGCTTAGGTCATCATTTTATCCACATCATTCCCTACCAAACCACCAACTGATGATCTTCTTTTCCTACCAGCAACCCAAACTCCCTCATCATTATATTTGGAGGCCATGTGATACCTTATATAATGTTGCAAAGTCTTTTATTGGTTTAACCCATTTAAGTTCTAAATTTTTGCACTGGATAAATTTTATTTGCATTGAGCTTCTCTATTTATTCTCTATTTATGTAGTTTTGTTTTCTTGCTTTGTTGCAATTATTTGTCTAATAATGTGATTATCACTAAAATAAATAGCTTGCTAATTTAGTAGACGATGTTATAATCTCTCTCTATAGGAGGATATTTTCAATGCAGCCTAAATTTAAATAATCCCAAAAAACAAAAATTTGATGTAAAACCATATCAAGAATCTATATTTTATTTTATTTCATTATATCTACCTTCATTAATAATGAGAGTGCTCAACAAGTATACAAATGTTCAAGGGTAACATTAAGATGATAAGTTGTTGTGGTCACCATTTATTAGAGATTGAACATTTAGCTAGTCATGCTTCATTTTGGCATGAAAATATTTAAAAAGCAGTAGATGATTGTGATCAAATAAAGCAGAAAATTGTAGGCAATCCTCTACTGGTTTCACCGTTTTCATCTCTATTTAATTGCCACAAGGACTAAAATGATTTACAAGATGCAAGTAGATTATGATAATGTGGGGAACATGCAATATATATTTAGATTCATATTGTGAGTATTCTCTTAAGGATCTTTATACTATAGATATATGTAATATGATAGAAGAAGTTTTGGTATTAGACGGCCATAATCAAAGATTAAAAAGGAATTAGATGAACACACTTCTAGGTACTAAGATGCATAGGCATTGAGAAATGGCTTTTATTTATTTATTTAACTATTTTTATTATTTTACTTGAGATTTTTTTTTTTTTTTTTTTTTTGGGGTGGGGAGGGGCGGTGTTGCTAGAAGGAAGAAAAAGGGCTCTTTTTATATTTTTTTCGATTTAGATAAGGATCAAGACATGTAGCTACTGATATGCTGTATTTTTTTTTCACTATTTTTTTTTTAAATAGCAACGTGTGATTTAATTTGATCTTGGCTGGAATAGATTCAACCCACATATTGGATTGGGTTTAAAAATAAGATCCAATCTAAATTTCGAATCAGATCGAATCTTATATTTTTTTAATTTCAACTATAAATATTAATTATATAAATCTTATTTTACTCAATTATCTTTATCAATTTATTAAATAAACTCTCAATTAAACTAATTCTTCTTTTTATCCTAATAATTAGGTATTCTCTCAACTTTTTCACTTAATTATATCAACAAAATTATATTTTTATTATTTATTTTGATAGAGCCTGCTTTATAATATCTTTAAGTATATTAATAAATATTTAAAATACTATAATTTATAAGCTCAAGAATAATAATTTATTTGGATAGAATTAAAAGTTTTTGAATAAAAATTTAAGTTTAAATTAACTTTTTTTAACTTTATTTAAATTTTTCAATAGTTTTATATTTGATTATCAATTATTATGATTATAAAATAACAGTTAGATGTTTGATTCAAATATAAATATGTCTCAATTCAATTTTATTTTAAAATTTAATATTTTTAATTAATTTTAATTCATATTTTACTTTAAATGAAGTTCATAATTGTTAAATCTAGAGTCCTGATCGATTAATAAATGGATTAAACCAATTCCAAGATCATGATCTGAGCGTAAAAATAGAGTAGATTAGATCAGATGATATCTTGATCCATTATAATCTCGCTGGACCCAGGTAGCATCTTGAGCGAAAATAAAACTGATGGAATCATCCGGGCGAATATTCTTTGGACCTGACAATGTCCGCCGTTTGATCCCACCGTCCTTTAAACTCACCCTCGACTCATGGCTACGGACCCACAACATGACAGCCATCTCCGCACTCGTGGCCCCGCATGACTCCCATCTGACAAGGCGAGTGTCAAACTGGGTGTCTAGATAATGTCTTTTTTTTTTTTAAAAAAAAGCGCTCGCCTCGTCATCCCATCTGCCGTAATAGGAAAAGGATAAGGACAAGGACAAGGACGGCAGCCGACCCCCTTCGGTGAAGGAAGGTAATAATAGTAGCAGTGATACTAGTAAAACCTTAAGCTCTAAGCTTTGGATCACAATCCCAGTCTCATCCATGGCGACTCTCGTCCGACCTCCGATCGCCCCGACCGCGGCCCCCCACATCCACCGGCGGGGGCGGATCGCCGCCTCAGCGGTCCCCAGGAAGGGCGCCCCCGCCGCCCGGGGTGCCGTGATCGCGTCCTGCAGCGACGCGCGGCGCCGCTGGTGGGCCCCGCTGTTCCGCCTGATCCTTTGGGACGAGGCCCCATCCGAGGAGCAGGGGGCGGCAACGGAGGGAGCGGCGGCGGTGGCGGAGGAGGCGACGGTGAGGAGGGCGAGGCTGACGGCGGAGAAGGCGAGGGTGCTGAGGAGGGAGATGCGGGCGACGGAGATCTGGCACGACGCGATGTACCACTCTGCCATCGCGTCCCGCCTCGCATCCGCCGATCAGCCTTAGATCTCGATCTCTGGGTCTTCTCCTCGTCCCGAAATTTCCTCTAATCTCTCTCTCTCTCTCTCTGCGTCGTTTGTTCCCCCTTTTCGTCTTCGATCCTTCTTGATGGCTGTAAATAAAAATATAAAACAAGAACGAGGTCAAGTCTCTACGGCGTTCGTTTTATTGATGTAAAAAAGGAAGAAACTTTGTAATCAATCAGGGAATGGGATGAGGAGAAGGAGAAGGGGGATTGTTGTAAGAGAAGAGTGCATGAACGTTATGGAGTTCTTTGGGATGCCCTGTGGTTGCCTTTGTTGTTAAGAGTACTCATCAAATATCCCAAGATTTCCCATGTTTTATATCAGAGCCATCATTGTATATATGTATGTTTTTCAGATGAACGAGGATTGAGCTGGAGTGGAAACCCTTGTCATTTCTTAAATTACAAATCTGTTATCATATCTCACCTGAAAGTGATTTTTTTGTTTTCATGCAGTTTGATGTCCGTTTTACCAATTCAGCTATGTTTGTTTCTTCAACTGCAAAATTTTGAGCTAGAAATAAGATCAAGGATGGCAGCGTCAACTTTATCGATTCAGGATGGAAATTTTCTGTGTAACGATAGATGTGAGGATAATTTTTACCCTCGTTACAGCAATGCGACAGAGATGCTCCACCTTTTTCGAGAATTGGGACGGAGACTACGGAGATATAGAAATAAGCACGTCTCTAGTTACTTAAGTAATATAATATTATTATATATTTATATATATACATAATTATTCTTTTATTTTTATAATAAATATAAATTTAAACGATAAATATTAAATTTAGGGATAACATATATATTTAATCCTTAAATTTAGAAGCTGATCCCTTTACTTTAAAAATTTTTTAAGATGTTCTCAAATTTTTATTTTTATTTTTATCATTAAAAAATATTAATACTATAAATTCTTTATTGACGCGGCATATGTGTATAGCAAAAAAGTGATACTCTATTGAATGAAAGCTTATGTGGCAATTTACTTTCTTAAAAATTCTTTCTAATACCATTTTTCTCTCTTATTCTAACCCTCTTTCTCTCCTACCTCCTTCGCCAACAGTGAGCCCTCAGCACTCAACTAAATGTCTGCCTTTATCTTCAGCCAACACGCTTAACCCCCCTTATCTGATGATGAGATTATTATTAGTATACCTTCTCTTCTTTGTCATTTTCTAGACTGCCCTTTTTTAATTGTTATACCCCCTCCACTAGTCCTTCCATTAGCCTCTATAACCTATTTTTCTGGACTATCCTTTCCAAGCGTTCTATACCTGCTAGTCCTTCCATTAGCCTCTATAACCTATTTTAACTACACGTACTATACCTTCGATTAGCCCTTCTCCACTAGTGTCATATTAGTTATTTCCTTACTAGATATATCCCTGGCATAAAATTCTCAAAAATTCTCCAATTTTGAGAGAGGCAGAAGGGCAGATCATCTCTGAATATGAAAGTTTATGCTAGTGGTGTGCAGGATGCTAGATCACCATGGGCTTCATCACCCTCTTCCTTTGGCTTTTCTATTGCCTCATCAAACCTCGGCTGGCACCCCAACTCCACTGCCTTAAACCCAGCCCTCAGTGACCCCATCGCCTCCTTCATCTTCGAGATTGAGAATAAGAATAGGGAGTTTACATGGCCCTCTCCTTCCCTAATGCCTCGTTCACCGCCATTGTCGCTGGCATCACCCTCATCCCTGTCTTTTACTAGGACCACCAGAAGACCACCTACCAATTCAGCAACTTCTTCGGCAGTGGTTTCTAGGCCTCATGGGCAGTGGCGATCACCAATGGGACCACCATCTTCTGGGTCGGGGTGGAGTCTCTGTTCCGATATATGGCATTTTGTTTGAAAAGAAGGCACCAATCGATGCACCTGGCAGGGGATGTATTGGTCGATGCCAAAGGTATGAAGAATACGAGGAAGGGGATTCGTCTCTATTCTGCTCCTTGCTTTCTGCTCTATCGTAATCCTCATCAGCATATGATCAAAGCCACTTTCTCCATGGCATGTCTTCTTCACTAGTGAGTTGCTCATTTTACTACCTCCGGATATTCTAGAGTTATATGTTCAATTCCCCATTGACCCAACATCTTGACCAGAAGGATCACCTCTGCCCTCATCCCCGATCAGTGCGCTCTAGCAAGCAACCCCCCTTTTTAGATCCATAAAACTTAATGAGAAATTTGTGGGTGGATTTTGGTTGGTTGTCTTGACCTGACCCCTGAGTCAAAACTTCTTATTCTCAATGCAGGATGCCAATTTAGCATCCTCTGCCACGAACACGTGACACGATAGTGAAGGATTTATGGCGTTAACATTTTTTTAACGATGAAGATTAAAGTGAAATAAAAATGAAAGTTCAAAATCATTTTAAAAATTTTTAAAGTACAGAAATAAAAGTAAGGCAACTCCAAAGTTTAAAGGTTAAATGTATGCTTTATCCTAAATTTATTAATATATTTGGTAAGATTTTTTTAATTTCATAATTTTTACTTGAAATTTATATATGTCATTAGGATACAACAGGATAGAGATGGAGATAAAATGAGGAGCGAATATGGGGATGTAAAAAAATTTATTTATAAAGATGAAGCACGACCAGGATTATTATCTTTAACAAGGTGGGGATGGAAACTGAGATTTCGGTACAACCTCATTGCTTAGTGGTCTAAATTGAGGCTGAGTCATAAGTTTCAAGTTGAGTTTTTTATATCAAACCAAGCATATTACTATAGAAAGGGGTTCTCATCGATTCTTGATATATCACTTCAGCTTTTCGCCTAATCTTATCGTATGTCTCGGGTCTTGCCGAATCTAGCTGCAACCACCTCCAATATAAGGGTGGCAAACCTTGATCTGATCGAAAAAGTGGGCTCAACCATATCCTAGGTTAAGAGTTCTCTAACTAGTGTTAAGTATAAGTAAAATTTTTTGATTGAAAGATGGGTCAAATATGAATATCCAGTTCAAGTCAAAATATAGAGCTATTGAGACTATCTTTCTCTTAATACTAAATATTTAAATTGTTTAAAAAATAATAAAATATTTAAAGACTGAATTTGAAAGATTAAAATAGGACTATTAAGAATTAAGTCCTAAAAAATAAACTAGGTTAGGATCAAATACGTAACATGAAATAACCCATGGATGGTAATAGATCGATCAGGCTTCACTCAATTTTAGATTAGATACAAGTTGATCAAATATCTTTCAATCTTAATCCAACCCATTTATTAATTGGCTTAAAAAAATCAAAACCAAACCTAGCCTCTTTATTAAATTAAGAATCCAATTTGACCTGCATGACTCATTTATTAAATGAGTCAAACCAAAATAAGTGGGTCAAAAGAATTTTAACGAGAGTAAATAGGTCTTAAACAAATTAGCCATAACTTAACTAAATTAAGTGGCAAACCTGTCCAAGTACCAAAATAAAAATTGGTTAAACAAGTTGAGACTCTAGACCTGAATACGATCTACATTAAAACAAGTCAACCCATTTACAATACCAAACAATTTTTGTGCTAGACTTAAACATACTGAAATTGAGTTAATTGTAGGTTATGTTCATGAATCAGATCACAAATTATCACCTATTACCCTAATTCAACCTAGCTCATTGCCGCCCCTGCCCAATCCCACCACAGGATCTAGCATGGTTGCCTTCATCCTCTTTAGACCTTGTTATGATGAAGCAACCACATCCACCACCACAAGCACCTCCTTCATAGAACTTTTGATTTTTTTTTATTTTTAGTTGGCTTGGATAGTTTAAATCCAATCCAATCCAGTTCAATTAGATGATTCTTGATTTTAAAACTTTTACCTGACTAATGTGTAGAGACTAAGGTTATAGCAACTACTCTCAACTATGCGAGGTAGTCGTTTTCCTTAGCTATGACCAGCAACTACTTCAAATAGAACCTAACTAATGACTAGCTAGATAAGTTAACCTAAGCACCCTACATGAGTTTCAAAGGCCCCTCATAATATTATAATTATAATAATTATAGTTAATTATGTTAAATATTTGTAATTATTTAAAAATATATAGGCAAAATAGTATTACATCACATAATAATGTTAATAATAATACAACATTGTTTTGTATTGCATTTTTGTATATGAAAAAAATCATTTTCAAAAATGTACATTGATATATCATATAATAAAAACATTATATTTTTAATATATCAATGTTTTTATAATAATAGTATAATTTCTTATACTTTTAATACTATATTTATATTTTACCATTTTGATTTTAGTATTACAGCTTGACTTGGCTATTCTTAGATGGACCGTTTAATTAGATCAAGTCAAGTATACATAGGACTACGAGGATTCAATGATTCAAACTATTAAATGCAGCATACCACCTATAAAATATCTAAATACTAAAAATTATATAACTTAGAAACTTCTATTTTATACATCAAATAGTCAAAAAATTAGATATTTTAGATAATATAAAATAATATATTCTTTTAATTACTTATGTAGAGGTTCAAAGCCTCTAAATCACATAATTTTTAGTATTAAGATAATTATATATGATAAATCATATCCAATAGCTTCAATCATTAATATGAAATCCCATTATCGAAATTTAGACTTGATTGAATTTAATTAGGTAAAAATCCACTCGAATATAGCTAACTCAACCTCTTTATTATCATATTATTATATTATCAGATTAATATGTAACAATGATCTAATAAATATTATATATATATATATATATATCATTGAATTATGATGATATTATTTATGTAAAAACTATCTTATTTATAAAAGTTACAATAAACTATTTGCATCCATTGAAATAAAATTTTAAAATATAAAATTACTTTTGAAACGGTATGGTACCTCAGGGCATCACCACAAAATTGCAGCACCAATCGACGTGCGGGCACTAGAAGGTGCGCATCAAGCTGACCTACCATCAAAACTCCCGCCTAAACCCCTGACCCCCTCCTCCTCAGCCGGCGGCCGCCAATGCGGCGGAAGCAAGAGTCGGGAGGGAGCCATGGACTCTTTCGCCTCCATTGACGCCCAAGTCGGCAAGCCCTCCGACTCGCAGGAGCAGCGCAGCTTGGACTCCTCCGTCAACCTCTCCCATGGCTCCCCCGAAACCCCCTTCTCCCTCTCCCCCGCCGGCGGCGCCGCACCCTTGACCCCCGCCGACGCCCCCATCCTCATCTGTTCTCTCCCGGACACTCCCTTCCACGCCACCCCCGCCGTCGCCGGCGCTGCCGACGTCAGCCTAGGGTTAGAGCTTCCTGAGGCTGGGACAAAGGGGGCATCTCCGGTGACCACCGGAGCGCATCAACCATCACTTAGATCTCCCTCACCGGCCCTCGTCGGAGAAGTTACTCGCGGCGGCCGCCTGGTTTCGCGGTCATCATCCAACCGTTGGAAGAAAAAATGCAGGGCTGCGAGGTGGCAATTGAAACGCCGGCAGATCAAATCGCCGGCTACCTCTCACGAATCGCCGGCGAAAGGGCATGGGGGTTTAGCTGGAGAGGGTCCGCCAGGAAATGACCATTTCGAGAAGTATCGGTATCAGCCGCGGGAGGTCGTCAAGTGCACCAGCAGTAACCCCTGCGCTTCCCTAAAAATTGCTCCAGGGCCGATAAATCCATCGGCTTTGACCCAAAATCCACCATCATCAGAGAGGGAGGCACCGAAGCAAGCAAATCGAGAAGACGGCGTGCAGTCGAAGTGCCAGTATCATCCGCAGGAGGTCCTCGGGGACATCACTCGAAGCCCTAATTCTGCTGCTAATGCTGTTCCAGGGCCGGGAAAGTCGCCAGTTTTGATACAGAATCCGCCACCGGAGTTGGGGGAGGCAGGCTCTACTTCCGTTCCTTGTGATGAAAACCCACCACCACCTTCGGTCCCTAGTCCGGTGGCATCTCCAGCCGCAGAACCCCAGCTCAGTCTTCTAGATATCATTAAGACGTTCTCTGAAGAGCCCGACATGAAACATGCTAATACTGATATACTGGATATCATGGAGATGAAAGGCATAGAGATCCTTCCACCCCAGTGGTGGCGACCTGGAGGCTATGACGATTTGGTAAGATTTGACAACTAGATGTCTATTTTTAATGTAACAAATGGGGGAAACTGAATTCTTATCCTTTTCTATCAACAGGAACATAGCATATTGGAGTAAGCAGCATTTTGTGGTGACTTCGAGTTGGATTCTCCGCAAGCTTTGAGATCCCCTAGCTCACAGGTTTCCTCCTGGTCTTATCTTTTTGCAGCATCAGTTACTTGAACTGATGCTTTTGATGAAAGGGTACTGTTTTGACTGGACCAGTTTGTTCCAGTATAACATGTAGTTTAGAAACAGAGATCTGCATGCAAACTGCAAAAACTTATGTTGCAACTTTTGAGTAGTAGCATCAAGTATGCTGTTGTCAATTTAATATTTAAAGCATCGGTTAAAAATATGAATTCTTTCTGGATACTGGTCACTGATCTTAGTAATGAAGTTGACCAACAACAATAGATATCAAATAAAGGTTATTTGATGCCAATGAATCTCGGATAGGAGGTTTATTGTGCTTCTCTCCTAATAGATGATATATTTCTCTCTACTTGCAATAGGAGAATTTTACCAGAGCAGCAATCTTGCAGTTGTTGTCTGCTGCCTTGACAATGTAATCAAGGCAACCTATCATTTGCAGGTCAGAGTGGATCATCATGCAGTGGAGATGGTAATGCAAGCTGTCTTTCAGCTAATTACGATTCATGGTTCATGAATAGTTTCTGTTCTAACTTCTGAGTTTTTGTTAAGTAGTTTGCGCCTACTATAAACTATGGATGTAGACTTCATCTCTATCATAGTCACATCAAACAGTTGAGAGACAGGCAATTGAAACTTTAGCTGCTGCATACCTTATACAAAGCACTCTTGATTGCTTCTGTTAATGGCATTTTTTATGTTCATGGTGCCATCTAGAGCTCCTTGTCTATGTTTTGACCGAGAATGTAAATGCACTTGTGGGGGATCTGAACCAATATATCACAGGTCCCTTTGTCTTTTATAAGAACTAGAACTGATACCCCTGAAAAGAAATTGAAGGGAAGATGCAAAGCACATCTTGCTTTACGGTATTTCATGGATCGAAATCAATTTTTAAACTTAGAAAGTCTTGGAATTTCATTTTTATCATGCCAATGTTCTCAGGTTTGCTTTCATGATATTGGTCATTTGTCCTAACAAAGTTTTCCATGTATCAACTTTAATCTAGTCAAGCCTGAGATTGTCATGGTTAAGGTTGTATTTAAAGATCTTATACTGATTAATTACTGGGAAGATGAGGTATCAGCTTTTCTTTATTGGAAAAAAGATACAGAGATCATGAACATTATCAACAGTAAAATTATATCTCATGATAGTGATAAGTACACTTCTTATCATCAGAATACTGGTATTTCATCCAGTCTTGGCCCAACTTTAGGATATTGTTGCAAATCAAAATTTCTAGGACAACTTGTGTGATAACTGCATCTTATTGTTGATTTTTTGGTTCCAACTTCTGTATCAGTATTGAGCTGTATGGCATTCTCCAACTTCTCCCTTAAAAAAAAAAGGATGCTGCAAGGTCATTTAGAAAGATTTAATATTTCACAGAGAATCCATGTTGGCCTCCTGCTTTTTTGGTGGTACCCGTCCTCCTTCAAGAGAAGGTACTGGTGGATGTGCTTAGTATGGGAGAAAGGTCCTGAATCAGTGAGTTCTGCAGGCTTCTCTTAAAGTTTGGGTACCAAGGACTCCCTCTTTTCATGAGCATCCTGTATAACTAAACAACCTCATATGAGTAACGAAGAAGAGGTTATGAAAAACAAAACCACACCACTGTCATATCCAAAATCATATTCTCTTTCTTTTCAACAAACTAGAGACTTGGCCTTAAAGGTTCCCACCCTTCCTGGATGTTTTTCTGCAGAGGATCCAAGCAAAGAAGGTTGTGAGTTTCTTGTTGTCTGTCCATTGTGGTATTTTTCATGAAACATATGTTTATAATTTACTGTTAGTTATATCCACCATCATAATATTCAAATATGTTTCCTGTTTAGCACTGTATTAAACTCTACTTCTAAATAAAGTTAAGCTGCCAATTGTTGCCATATTTCCATTTCATCTGTCTTGTGTTTCTAAGGATTGTTGAATTTGATGCCCTTTCCAAAGATTTAATTTCATCTTCCAAATGATCCTTAATCAGTCTGCACTGATCAGTTTTGATATTTCTGAACCATATTTCTTATGCATTAAGTTTGGCTTGCAAACTTATGGATCTTGGATTTTAGCAACAATATAATCCAAAAGCTATCATATGTTAGAGATATATAATCTTTCTGTATGAGCCAAAGTTGTCAAACTCTTGCAAATTTATTTTCATCAAACATGTGAAAATTACCATGATCACTGTATGTAGTATATTCAGTATTCAAATTGGCATTGTTTATCTCCTATTTCATCCTCCTTTGCTGATCTTTTCTTCCTGATGGATATTTTATTAATACACACCTCCTTTCCTAATATACATCATAATTCTGCTTGTAGTGGTGTAGATCTACAAATCCTAAGGTATCTCAACACTTACAATTTATAATTCCTCAGGCGTCTCAATATTTCCTCCATCATTTACTGATCTCTTGTCATGTTTCTTGACTGGTCTGGTCTTGGAAACCATATGATGTACCAAGGATATTTAATAAGAGGTTTTGTGATCGTGGAAATCAGTTGATTTGAGAATGAGCTATTCCCTTGTCTGGGAAAAAGCAAACAATGTTTTGGAATTTGAACCATGAGTGATGACTGGTGCAACGCTTTCATTCAAGGTGTGGTAATTGCCTAGGTTGTCGTCTTCATCTTGCTTATATATATTTGCTGTTATTTCTTAATATTTTTGTTTTATGTTTCAGTCTGTTGTCAGAAATCGGGCTTTAAATTTGCGTCTGGTGATCCTTGTAATTCACTCTTTTAGATCTTTCTTTCTTTGTATCATTTTAATGAAACAGGTTCTGTTAATAGTTGATTTTGAATTGAACTACCAGATGCAAAATCTTCCACACGCTGCCAAAACATGATTTCAACCTTGTAATTGCAGATCTAGACTAAAAAATTACGGGGGTAAATTGTCATCCATTCAACACCCTAGAGAACTGTGAGCCAAGCCCAGCCCCTTGGGTTTGTTGCTATGTCAACAGATGCCATTGTTCATGTAACTCTCAATTCTAGGGTTAGCATGCACCCTCTCGGCTCCCAAGAAACTAAAGTGAACCTTGCGCCTCTTGTTTGTGTAAGGCTAAGACTGGGATGTGTTTTCAGAATTGACAACTATTTCGTGTTGGCATAAAATATCAATTAACTTAGCTATCATGGTCCAAGACTTTAAAACATGGGGCATTGTGGATGTAGGAAATGTTTTCAGAGACAACAGAATTGTTAACATGCAGGATAATAAGAGTACCGGCAAAAATGTACTTTTGGTCCTCAAAGTTTCAATTCCCTTATGTTTTAAGGATGTTGCATTCTTAGTGTCTCATTACATGGGGTTGGAATAGCCGACGTATCACTCTGACGCGAATATAGACTATCGCTTATCCAACAAGACAAGTTAGTGGGGGTTCCAGTGACAGTCCATGTGTTTGCAGAAGGATGACATATTAGTTATTGCATCAATTTTAACTAACCCTATGTAACATAACGTTTTTAAAACATAGAGAATTAAACTGTTAACAATTGAAAGTTTGAAGACCAAAATGAATTTTCAGTGAAAGTTTAAGGATCAAAAGTATACTTTGGCCCAAGAGTATTTACTTAGTAAAAACAAGACACTTTAAAGGGGCAAAATGGAGCATCTTGGTTTTGAATTCCTTTGTGAAACTTAAGGGAAGTTTTTAATCCACCGATCGTTGGAAGGATCAGGACAAGTCATAATGCCTGTGATATCTCTTCCTGTAGACTCGCTACTGACTGAACCGTGGTCCATTGATTGGAAAGCCTGGTCTGTTCGTTGCTTTGAGAGTGAGAATGGAAAAATTGTAGCTTGCTTCCTAACATTAAATACCTTTTATTATTATTAATTGCATTTTCCTTTTATTATCATCAATGGCATTTAGATGTGATTTTTAATCTAGAACTCTAAGAAAGGGAGCAAATAACCTGAATTATTTGGATAATTTTTGAAGTTATACTTTGGCATATCTTGGTACTTTGATGTTTTACCATCTAATGTGGCAATGAACTGACGCAACGATTCTGCAAATGATGCCCCTTCATCTTAAGGCATTCCATATTTTTCATTTGAATTTGGTAGACGAAGCCATGCAGCAGGCTCAAGCAAACTGTTGGGGCTGGCAGTCCTTTTGTTTGCCAAGGACATTAAATTAATCTATCAGTTCTGTTCTGGTCAAAAGTAGGCATCTGTTTAGGTTATTGGTTGGCAAAACTGCCATCCACCTTGATCCTACCTTCTAATCTTTGCTACTTGCTACAAGGTAACAATTTGTCAGCTGATGCTGCTGCTTCTGCTGCTACTTTTTGTTCTTGAGAAATATGACTTGTAAGCAAATTAGCTAGACTGACTCTGAATTTTCACCAAAAATTAAAATCAGAGGTGGTGTTACCATAGCACTGGAATCTTTACATGGATTGAGACCTGAAATCAGACCAAGATGTCAAGCTCATGTAATGCAATATGCTATGTCACCAGATGTTTTGACCCTACATCACCAAATTGAGATTAGTAGAGTTCAGACTGCATTAGCCTGATTTATAGATCAAAAGGATGACTGATGTAGGGAGGATGGAAAAAGGGGAAGCCTGAGGAACAAAGGACATGGTAACAGTTTTTGAAGGCTTTCCATTAATCAGGGATGTGCAATTCATGCTTAAGAAAAACTAATGAAAAAAATAAATTTATGATTATAAAAATAAAAGAGATTTTTACTTTAAATTTTGAATCCCATGCCTAAATTTTTTTGTTTCTTGAGAGGTTCCTCATTGCTATACAAAACAGATACTTATTTTTAAATTTAAATTTTATAATTGTTTGAGTTGGTCTAATAGAAAGGAGGGTAGAATGGATGTTTGGTTGGACTCTTGGATTAGAAAAGGATTTTCCGAAATATTGGATTAGAAAAGGATTTTCCGAAATATTGGATCACATGTATCCTAGTTGTCTATCGTGTTCTTATACCCTTTTCATATATAATCTTCTAGCAAGTTTTATTAACTTAACTATTTGCAATTTAGTCAATAATTTTGGTAAACACAAAACTTTTTGGTATTTTCCTCTCTCGTTTTGTAACGTTTATAGATGTACTACTGATAATGAGAATACAAATGGCAATCGGGAAATATTTACCTTTTTACTCCATTAAAAGTAAATTATCATATAAGAAGATTAAAAGTTGTTACTCATTCAACTTCTGCACAATTCATTGGAGTAAAATAATATTTTAAATTCAACTCTCTATTTCAACGGGAAAGAGTAGTATTTATATTTAGTGAACAATGTTTTAAGCATATAACACTCTTATTATTTCATTCTTACCTATTATTTTTTGTTGAAATATCAAAAATAATGATTGATAGTTTCTACTGCCAAGAACTATTAGCCAAGCCTTTTTTTTTTTTTTTTTGGGCTTCCCTCTTCTAACGGTTTGCCCTCTTGAAAAGTACAAGGTTCGAATTCTAATGGTGACATGTTACCATCAACTGATGGTTATCGGACTTCAAAAGTGGATGACTTCGGAAGAGAAAGAACCTACTAAAAATTGAAGCCACTCACTCTCTCTCTCTCTCTCTCTCTCTCTCTCTCTCTCCTCTAATGGGATCACTTATGAAAATCTAAAATAAACCAACCTTCAGAAATTGAGAGTTCTAGATTTTAAAATGTTAGCAGATCTTGTTGTCATCTACCCTCCTTCGTCCATCGACTTTGTTAGCTTACAACCTTCCCCTCATTTTGACCTCTAGGTTAGGTTAGGCAATAGTGTCTGGTTCACCTGCGTCGTTGTCGGCTTCCATTACCCTGACGATCTCTTCCATCCCACCATCCTCACCTCCCTTTTCCTCCAAGGCCTCCACTCTCTCTTCATCCTTACCTTATGGCTTTCGTGCTGAGCTGATCATCTCTTGCCCTCTTTGCATCTTCTTTTCTAGCTTTTCTTTCTTTCTTTCTTTCTTTTTTTAATTCCTTTATTCATTTCTAGACCAACCAAGTGTTCCGGATTGGGAGGAGGGACAAAAATTTTTTTTCTCTTCTTTTAACGTTTGTTGTCCTCAAAGACATGACAAAAGTCTGTCCATAGGATTACTAATCTAGCTGGAGGAGGATAATTTGTCTTAGCAAAAAATTTATTTTTATTTGAATCTTATATTACTAAACCAATAAATAACTAACTAGATAATATATTAATAAATAATTATAATTTTATTTATTTATTATTTTTTTAATTTCATGTTCATAGGGTGTGAGTATAATTTTATACTGACCGTCGATTTACCGTAACTCTCCTTCTTTATTCGGTTATGTATAAAAAATTTATACATAAATAGAGTTAACAGATAGGTAGAATGAGACACTTACTAATCCAAGAACTATTATAATACTAGCAAATTTTTTATTACAATAGGTTTATATTAGAAATCCGCTCTTATTTTTTATTTTTTTGCTTTGATTATAGATGAACTTATTAGATATATTCATGATGATATTTTATAGTATATGTTATTTGCAGATAATATAATACTAGTAGATGAAATTAAGGCTGAAATTAATCGTAAGATAGAAATATATCAAAATACATTAGAATTAAACAAAGATATAATACATGGAATGCAATTTTAGTATAATTAGAATTAAAGATTAATGTAGTATAAATTGGAGACCATTAAGTTACTAAAAATGATCGTTTTAGTATTTAGGATTGATTATTCATAATAAAACAGAGTTTGAGAATGATATTGTTTATAGCATTAAAATATATTGAATAAAATAGAAAAATAAAATTAAAATATTATATAATTGTAGAGTTAACATGCTTGAAATTTTAATTCCCAAGCAATCAATGTATATATGGGCTAAAATCAAGTTTGAGCCCAGCACTTGTGAAATCAGGATATTAAATAATGAGAGCCTCAAAGAAATATCAATGCTTTCGAAATCGAGCCCCACCTTTTTAATCTTGCGACGTGATACGATGCCATCCAAATTAAAACGCCGTCGTCTTAATTCTCTTATTCCGGTGCCGGCTCGCTCTTCAAGCTTCGCTCTTCTCTCTCCCTTTTTTTTTTTTTTTTTGTTTAAATAATAATTTACACCCTGCTAGTTTCTCGCCCTCTTGCTGAGCCCCCTCCTTCGGTCCTCCCTTCGCTCGGCAAGAGGGACGAAATTTAGCGTCGAGAAATGCCTCTTCGTGCCCTGGTCTCGGTTCCCCGCAAAACCCCGCCAGCTCTCCTCCTGCCTTCCCTTTCCCGCCCCGCCACAATCGCCGCCACCTCCTCCTGCCTCTCGCCGCCGCCGTCGATCGGCTCCGCCGCCCGCATCCAGAAGCTGATCGCCGCCCAGTCGGATCCCCTCCTCGCGAAGGAGATCTACAACGTGGCCTCCTCCCTCCATCCCGACCTCCTCCGTCCCTCCGCGCTCCACACCCTCATCCTCAAACTCGCCCGCGCCCGCCACTTTTCCGCCGCCCTCTCTCTCCTCCGCCGCCTACCCTCCCCCTCGCCCGCCCTTCTCTCGTCCCTCTTCCACGCCTTCTCCCGCCACTCCCGCCCCGATCTCGCCCTCTCCGCCTTCCGCCGCCTCCTCCTCTCCTCCTCCCCCCCTCCTCGCCCCAAGCTCTTCAACCGCCTCCTCTCCGCCCTCGCCGCTCACCCGTCCTCTCTCCCTGTAGCTCTCTCCCTCCTCAAGTCCGCCCCCTCCCTCGGCATCACGACCACCACACGTTCGTTCAATGTCCTAATGTTCGCCTTCTGCCGCGCCAGCAAGCTCAGCATCGCCTACACCCTCTTCAACCGCCTCTTTGCTGTTGGACTCACCCCCGACGTCGCCTCCTATCGGATCCTCATGCAGGGCCTCTGCCGGAAGAGCCAGGTCGGCACCGCCGTCGGCCTCCTTGACGACATGCTCAACAAAGGCTTCGTCCCCGACACGCTCACCTACACTTCGCTCCTCAACAGCCTCTGCCGCAAGAAGAAGCTCCGTGAGGCCTACAAGCTGCTGTGCCGCATGAAGGTGAGGGGATGCAACCCGGACATCATCCACTACAACACGGTCATCGTCGGGTTCTGCAGGGAGGGGCGCCCTCTCGACGCCTGCAAGGTGATCGAGGATATGCCCAAAAATGGGTGCTTGCCGAATCTCGTGTCGTACACAACATTGGTTCATGGGTTGTGCTCTCGGGGGCTGTTCGAGCAGGCCAATGGGTATTTGGAGGAGATGATGGAGAAGGGGCTCGTGCCGCACTTCTCGGTCTTCCATGCGCAGATTAAAGGGTTCTGTGGTGTAGGGAAGGTGGAGGAGGCTTGCCGGGTTTTGGAGGGAATGCTGAGGCTGGGGGTGGCACCGCACGTGGATACTTGGGATTTGATAGTGGCGGGAGTTTGTGATGAGGAAAGAAAGGAGTTGGAGGAGGCTATTCTGAAGGTGGTGAAGGAGGATGAGTGGCGGAGGCACAAAAAGATTGTGCAATTAGGTGGTGCCTTGGAGGAGTATATGATCAGGAGATTGCACATGAGAAATTTGAAGAGAGATTGACATTGGTGAACCTTTGGTCCCTCAGTGCATGAGGTGTTGGAGGAAAAAAAGCATGGGAAACAGCATGAGTTCCAAAATGGAATTTCCTTAACTTGTGAAAAATGGATGTTGAGGTTTAGCTGAAATAAGAAGCTGACACAATAAATGGGAGGCAGAATTCTAGGTTGGTTTTCAAGAAAGGTTAGTGAACTTATTGTTCATTTTATTTTGGTCATCTGCACCTTGTTTTGAAATTTGAATTGGTAGTATCAAGGTATGCATCTGCATCACTAGTTTTTTCTGACAATTATAAGTTATTTTCTAAAGTGTGCATGGCATAATGTAGAAGCTAATTAAACAAACTCCAAGGTAGTCTGTGTTTTTATTATGTTTCCAAAATTACTTTTTCTAAAAATCTTCCTTGCACTTTGATTTCAGTATGTCTGAATTAAGAGAATGGATAAAACCTCACAAGCAACTCATTTGTTGTGGTTATAGGTTCAAAAGAACCAAAATCTGGTTTAAAATATAGTCCAAAGGTGTGTACATAAATAGACATATCTTGGGAAAAAACAAATCATCTAAATGATTCATATGTGATTGAAAGATAATTTGTTAGTATATCATAAACAAAATCAAATGCACTGAAATGTTGCTAATTTTTTTTTTTTTAGACATCAAGGTAGTTTCTACATTTCTAGTTTATATAACTAATTGTAAGCAAAGAATACTACCAAGTAGATTTCATGCCATGAAAAGAAAAAAGTTTGCAATGTTAGCTATTGCATGTTACCAATTCCATTTAGCGGCACAAGGCTAGACTTAACCTAGAGGACAACTCAATGACAGAACAGTGAATCTTAATTTGACTTCGTTTGGCTGTCAAAGCTACCATCAGAAGATACCAAGCTTTATTATTTAATTCCAAACAATTGTGTAGAAAGTGAAGAATCAAACACCTATTTATGACCTTCCACTAGTAGAAATGACATGCTTAGTATAAACCCAAGTTTCCTATAGGAATCTCTATTCCAAGCAAACCTCATTCATAGTTAGAGCTGTTTGGGAATATCATAAAGAAATATAAAACTCAAAGGTGATGTAATAAATAAAAGCTATGAATCAAGGGTAGAAACCATAGCTGAGATAGGTTTGCAACAAAACCATGTAAGAGAAAAAGGTTAAAACATTTATTAAAGTAGTAGTCTCACCATGGATTTGATCAAAGTTGAACAAATTATGTCTTTGCAATACACCATGTGTCCTAATGCAACTTTCAGAGAGGAAGATGGTGCATTGTCTTAGCTTGCCATCATGTTAGTGTTCATAGATGCATGAACGCACACACTCATCTTGAAAGAAAAGGTGATTTAAAATCCTTCAACACTGAATGACTTGTGATCTTTTGCTTTGTTGGGAAGATGATCACCATGGATTTTATAGGACATAGTGATTTTATCTGCACTACTTTCATACATGAAACCACTTTTATGAGAAGATATTGCTTGTTGAAGTATTCCTCTTGAAATGTTCCCTTTTTGCTTTCTCTTGTTTTTCTTGTTCATTGCTGAGGCCATATCTCTTGCTTGATGAAGATGAATATGTCTGTTTCTTTCCCAGACGTTTCAATTTTTGGTTTTTTGACATCTTCAACACTTGGAAATTTGGTCCTGATACTTTGAAACTTTCAACTCTACTATAACATTTAGCAAAAAATTGGTCAATTCTGTTGAATTATCAAGCAAATATTCTAACAAACTATTCATTATATAAATACGATCCTACATGTTTGCAAACATGTCTGCCTTAAAAAGTGGAAGTATCCCAGTGCCCTTTTTTTAAAGGCTTTTGTGTCCAACTCTTCCGAGCACTTGATGACTTGACACCTGTCATATATCTAGGTAAAATATCTGCTACTGCTAGCCCTTGGCTTTTGCATAATTGTACTAATACTATTGTAATTCTCCTTCTGTATATCTTATCCGCATTCAGATTATGAAACGTAAGCACAAAAGGAGAGCAGCTTGTGTTTACCCACTGCCTTTCAGCTTCTTTTACCAGAGGCTTCAGACATGCCTTTATTTTAGCAAGTGAAGTTGCCCACTGTTCCAGTTCTTAACCTTTTTCAATCATTTAGCACTAATTTATTCTAATTGATATTTCATTTAAAGAATTAGAAAGGAGAATCTAAAAGTAGTTGGTTGCTTGTAATGGCTTTGGAAACATTAGAGCGAGCAACAATTAGTGAAGAGCAAGATTTTTTATGTGAACATTGGCAGGCTGAACTTGAAAAAGCATGTTATGCCAAATCAAACTGCGTACCTAGCATGCTAACACTGTAACAGTGTGGTACTGGTAGGGTCCAAGATGGCAAACCTTGACCTACAAGCTTCATGTGCATGATTTACTATAAAAATAATGTTTAGCAATGATATTATGAAAACATAAAATGCTCTTTTGCTAGGTATGCTGGCTTGAATAATAAATTGCTAAAGCATATTGAATGTAGAGACATCTGAAGTATTCAACTAGTCTTTCAAGTTATTATAACATCAACCAACCCTACAGAATGTGTGATGCAACTAAACATCTTTAGGGTGTGACATGTGGAATTCAAATGCAAATGAAATGAATTGCTTGGACATCAAGTAGTGATGAGACCACTTTCATCCAAAACCCACTAGAGAAGACATGAGTTAGCAGAATATAGTCTTATGGCCAACCTAGTTTTAATTGTCAATTATGGATTACATTATAAAGATCATTCTAATTAGTGTTACAGCCCCAACATTATAGTTCCAACCTCAATGTCGAAGCTTGTTGCATTGCATCCATGGTCAAACCATGTAGCTTAAGTATAGTTTCGGCTGCAGCATGGTCACATCCATAATTATGCACTTTAATATGTTAATAATTAGAATGTCTGGCAACTGTGCAGCCTTGGATCAAGTGAGTCAGTGAGTTTGATTTTCAGAACTTGCTGTCAAAAGCTTTTGGACCAATGTGTTAACCTTTACTGAAATATTTCATTTCTGCTTTTAAGAAATTAAATTTAAACATATTGTGCTTTCCAAAATCATATTTGTTCAGGTCCTACCAGTTTTAGGTATATCAGTGTGTGTGATATCATAGTGCTCATACTATAATACCAGATGCATGTCTCGCTACAGCATTTTCAAGTTATATTTGCCTCTTGGAACTCTGGAAGATCTGAAATCTCGTTTGTGTTACATGAGTAATTCACTGGCACTTCTTAAACTGACATATGATCTTGGTTTCTTCTCCATCTTTTAGTTCACACGCATCTACTTCCAGTGCTATAAGCTCTCCAGGGGGGAAATTGTGGAGATACGCATGACACTGAAGGTTCTGCAAAGAATGCAGGAGTTTCAGGAGTCTTTACACAAAGAAGAGCTGGTCCTTTCAGGCATTGATTAATAAAGGAAGCAGTCTGGCACTTGAAAATGTGAAAATCAGAAGAAATTCCAAAAAGAATTTAATTGAGGAGGTCTGCTATTTATTTGGAATAGAATCAGTTGTTTTCTTCTACATATCAAATGTTCAATAATTGATGCAAACATTTCAAACAATTGGTCATCTGCTTATCAAAATTCACATTTACATAAGGGTGCCAATAATGAGCTGGATCTGGTTTCACAAGACCTTACCTAACCAATTGGGTTTTGTATTGATTCGTTCCCTAACTAGTATCTAGTGTCACTGGACCAGTAAAGTTCCAGGTCTCTTCTGACCACCTATTCTTAACCTTTCATGTCAACCCTCGGGTCAGAGCCAGTTCTGCTGGCCTGCACAAGAATTGATGGATGTTTCTGCGCCGCTTTATAGTGATGCAAATTGGTTTGAGCCACTCGTTTATTCATTGATGTAATCGTCGCTGCTGCGTTTTATGGTTGTCCTTCAGCTTTATGAAGTGGCTTCAATAGGGGAAGAGGTTAGCAGTGTGTACGCTCCATCGAGGTTGGGCTGCCAATCTTAATTGTTTAACCTAAGCAATAGTTATTTTATGCTACTCAGATCTGAAAATCGAAGTGGGTAATAACAGCGTATCTTTATTTCAAAAACAAAGTTAGTCTTCAGTGAATCTGTCTCGATAGGCCTTTGCATCACCCTGGCAACTTGGCTTTCAAAGTGGATGGAAATAATAAGAATAAGCTTAGTCAACTAAATAGGGCCTTAGACAGACTCAAACCGATGAACTTCTATCCAGAACTGCCGAAGAATGTTGTTATTGGCCTCCTGGAGCGATTTTGCTAGAGGCGGTCAGGAGAAATGCCGAGAATTTACAATATTTTTGAAAAAACAAGAAGCGATAGGACAAGAAACAATAGTGAGAAGCACTAGCAGATTTATTTTAGTTATATCTCCTTAATTTCATATACTACTAATGAATTTGCATCGTCTGATTTCTTTGGTGAAATGTTTGTTTTTAAAAAAGCAAGTTCAACTGGTTTGGTGTCATTTAGGTGTAAACTGTGTTCTATATATCTAAATGTAGATATAACTTTTATTGGATGAAAAAATTATAAAATGATTGGCAATGTACAGAAGATGTCCAAATAAACTTGAGGAGCCCGTGTCTTTGATGATTAAGCTAATGGATTATCCCCGGCCCTCAGCAAATCCTCACTCAGTGATTCATTAGGTTTCTTTGCTTGATAAAGAAGATGCCGAATAGAATAGCAACGCTTATATACTGGTGGGAAGCTAATAATATCCTTATTTTGTGGAGGGAGCATGACAAGCATTGATTTTGATGGTCTTCAAAGTGCTGGTCCACTGAAGCAGTCAACAAAATATCCTCATGTCAAAAAAATAGAGAGCCTATCTTAATGTTTGCTGATGAAGATAATATTAAGAACAGTTAATGAAACTTTTCAAGAAAATAATGAGACAAAATGTGTAGTTAATAGTCACATATATTCGGCCCATTTAATATTGAACCCGATGGTAGAATTCTGAAATCGGTGACAAGATGAAGTATTAAAATTATGTCAAATTATGTCCAGGTTAATTAAATTTAGAATAGAAGATGAAATTGGGAATAAAAAAAATTTAAGTACTGCTCGCAAAGAGGGCAACAAGTATGGTGCCTGTTGGGAGAGGCTGCCTCCCCTCACCCATTGTTTATCTCGGGGTGGTGTTGGTCCAGAAGTCAGCCAAAGGCTGCGACTAAACAAGCTGATGACTGCTTAAATTTGTTAAATATGTTTCATCTCTTTATATTTTACCAAGGGGAATATAACATCGTTCCACAAATTCTTGTTGGAACGATTTCAAAGGGCTAAATAGATGTTTTCTTTCTTGTTTGTGAATCTGAAGAGTTATTCTTTTCTCAAGTATGTGTGTGCATGGGACAAATCTTTATCCGGTTGGAGAGTTTCTACTTGAGAGGCTCACCATGCGATCATAGTGCAGGTCCTTAGGCAGAAAAGATGGATAAATTTGAAGATGTATTTGATACTGTGTTGGCAGCCCTTTGAGAGCAATATATTCTCTGAATGCAATATGCACTATGGCCTCTCTTGTTTTCAGAAATATTTCCAACACCATTTTAGAAAAAGGGCTCAGTTGAAGGTTGAGAAGTTAATGACACCAAGACCAGTAAGCTTTCTTGGTAGGTTAGTGGCAAGAAGGCTCTGAAAGCATTTATTTTCAAAGTATAGAAAAATAATTTTTTTAATGGCAAAAAGCATACCTTCAGTTATGTTAATTAAATACCAAACCAATACTGAAAGCAAATCACAGAAAAGTAAGACATTAAGATTAGTCTTCATATGATGAAAAACAAAGGTTTATTTAAAAGCTAGATTAGGGACCCATTTGAAACAAATTCTACCATTTCATCTCTTATTTTTATCACATGATGTAATAATATTATCTCAATATATGTGGACCATTTAAATCTCTATAAGAAGATGGGTCTAACAGGCTTGACTGCTATTCTCTTGGCCTTTCAAAGAAAGGAACACCCTATTTTATCTATGTTTTGAATGATATTGGCTGGGATTGGTATCACACAGACATCCGCTATGTTGGGATTGCACTTAAGATTGAATTTATTAGAGCGAATTGATCTGCAATAGATAAGACTTTGTTTTTCTATTCAAGAAGTTTTTCCTTGATACGAAGATTCAATTAAATTACTTAAGAATTACAAAGTGTTGCAGTATACCAAAATACTGGATAGAAAATTTGGACGCACAGTAGCACAGCAGCCCATTGCCCATTGGCAGCGGCTTCGTCGCTGCTAGAGAAGGAGAGAGAGAGCGGGAGTGACAAGAACTTATCTCGTCAGAGACCAGATCGGCGAACGGCCGGGAGCTACTAGAGTTCCCGCTGGATCCACGCCCCTAGCTACACTAATCACAGAGAGGAGAACGAGGAGAAGAAGGTGGAAGAGGGGAGGGCTTCGGCTCTCGCACAAGTTGAACAACACGAGAGAGAGAGAGAGAGAGAGAGAGAGAGAGAGGAGGAGGATTATATCCTCCTCTCCGATATGGGGCCTCTCTCGCTCTGCCAATAGGAGTCATTTTCCACTATGGACATATAGTTTAACATGAATGCCAGGCCAACAGTCAACACCTATCATGGAAATTCGAAGCCCTAATAGCTGGAATTTTGCAAAGTATATCTTTAGACCTGTGATGAGATTGAAGGGGAGTATTAAGTGAATTTTTGGGAGGAGATGTGAGGAGGGAGCCATGGCAGAATATTAGTGTACCATATTCAAATTGATGGCAGTGCATATGGGCAGTGATCTTGAAGGGTCTAATGCCAGTGATGTGGTCAGCGGTTTACTTCGACCTCCTCTTCTCGTTAGTCAACAAGGAAAAGAAGATTGATAAACTCCAGGTACATGGGCTTTAATCACTTCAGTTTTTCAAGTCTTCAGATTTCAAACATATAAATTACTGCATTACTAGAGAGAGAGAGAGAGAGAGAGAGAGAGAGAGAGATGCTTCCATAGTCGTTAGATGTGCAATCTAGGAATAGAGCTCGGGGTTTGATAATCTAGGCGTCGGTATGGCAACAAGCGGCTTAGCCTTCTTCAGAACAATTCCAAACTTCTCTTCCAGGTCCAGATTCGTTCCCTCTGCCAGCTTCCACTCAAAAGAGTGCAACAGTGACGCCAGGGAGTATCCAACCATCCTCTCTGCCATCGCGATCCCAGCACAGATTCTCCTCCCTGACCCAAATGGGAAGTAATTGAAGTCATTCCCACTAAAATCCCACTTGCTGTTACTCTCCAAGAACCTCTCTGGCTTGAACTCCAGTGGATCTTCCCAGAGTGAAGGGTCCCTCTCTATTGCCCACACGTTCACAAAGACCCGGCTGCCTTTTGGGATGGTGTAGCCACCAACAGGGCATGGAGAGCTTGGGCAGTGGGGAACTAAGAGTGGAAGGGCTGGGTGCAATCTGAGAACCTCTTTGATCACAGCTCCAAGGTATGGCAGCTTAGAAATATGGGACTCTTCTACAATGCCGTCCATTCCCACAACTTGGTCGAGTTCCTCTTGGACTCTTCTCAGGGTTTCAGGTTTCTGCATCATTTCGGCCAAGGCCCACTCCATCGTGTTTGATGTGGTCTCTGTTCCCCCCACAACCATGTCCTGTCCATAAAGATTATGCGACAATTATGAGCATAGTTTTGCTGTGCAAGCCAATGCATAAGCAATGAGCTACAACAACATGGGGAGTGGCAGTGCTTCTTCAAGATTTTTGGATATAATTAACCAAGCCTGTTTTGCCATGCACTCTAATGGATGGTCTTCAGATTAGCTTTCTCTATTGTTCATTGGATACTCTAGTTTCTCTGTTATTTAATGGGATGTGTGGGACTGTTTGATTCTAGTGTACCACTAATTGTCAAATGGATGCACAATATTGTAAGGTTTTGTTATTTGATGGTGGGTGCTCTACTCTCTCTGGCTACATGATACATGCTTAAATTAGATGGAGAGCCATTGTCGCTTCCTATGTAGATCCATGAAAGAAGAAAGAAAAATCTTAAAATATATATAAGTTATTTGCTAGATTCCACAACCATGGAAGACTGAGCAAAATTGGCCACCATTTGCAATGCATATTATGTCAATATATATATATATGAGGTTATTTTTTAATATAATCAAGCTTATATTCGATCATTTTCTTATCTTTAGATCCACATAATTCGCGAATCGCAAAGATAGAAAAATAAAAAACATGAAATAACTTTAAAATTTGTGTAAATAAAAAGAGGTGATCGAATTCTAAACTTTATTACATTCAAATGTAGCCAAGTTTAAAATCCAAACACCAGTCTCATCTTTGAATCTTTGAATCAATACAGATTCCCGAGTCATTCCAATTTTTTCATCTTTAGGATTTATGAACTATGTGAATTTAAAGATGAAAAAAGTGATTGAATTATATATATACATACATATATGAGTATGTACGTATATATGTGCATATGTGTATGTATATATATATATGCATATATATATATATATATATATATATATATATATATATAAAAGTAAAAATTTATTTTTTTTACATTTTAGGTAATATTTTAATGCAATCAAAACTAATGAACAAAATTTTGTCATTCTTTGATTAATATTTTCTAGAAGAGAGTTTGATCAAGCTATAGAGAGGAGCTAAACATGTTAGCATAAATTATCTTTCTAAATAGTAAATTAGTTTAATCATTATACTTATTTGAACTCTCCTCCTTATAAATATCTCATTTGGCAAATAAAGAATTGGTTTCTAAAAAAGTTATTTTCTATAAAAAAGCTTTTTCCCATCCATGCTAAAGAATGAGACTTTTAGTGTGACCGAAAGAAAATGATCTTTATCGAAATTGCCAACCAAACGTAAGAAGGCCTAGATTGTTTTTAAAATAAATAGCTTTTTAATGAAAAAATATGATAATTAAATATAACTAAAACATATCTAGTATAATAGCAGAGAAGATGCGAGAGCAGCTAACTATTCCACTTATTATTATCTATAATTAATTTTAAATTGTAGATCAAATCTAAAGAAAGAGAAGGATTAATTTTCAAACTATATAAAAGTGTTTACGAACCAATTTTTCTATCCCTTGTTTTATGGTTAATTATTTTTTTATTATATGTAATAAAATATAATATATGTATAAAGTTTGATAAAGTCGAGAGAGAGAGAGAGAGAGAGAGAGAGAGAGAGGAGCTAAGCATGTTTCAGTATGAATTATTTTTCTGAAAAGTAAATTAATTCGATCATTATGCTTCTGTTGACCCTCATCCATCAACAGTTTATAAAGCGCGTCTGATAAAAGTCGGGGGTAGTACATTGGCAGAGCGACGACCAACGGTTCCACCTGCACTATGGCTTTACTAATCTACTCGTTTGCAATCTTATCCACCATCCACGATGTGACATAAATGAGACAAGTTGGTGGAAAGGGAGGGCCATACACAGTTTAGCCACACCACCACCAATAATTTCAATGGATGAGTCCCAAAAAAGAAAAAAAAAAAAAAGAAGCCAAATTCATATGTGTGCGTAACGGTAACGGTAACGGTAACGGTAGAGAGAGAGAGAGGAATGATAGATTAGTTTACCATGAGGAGGGCCTTGACATGAAACATGGTGAAGGGCGTCTTGGCATCGCCGCCTTCCTTCTCCAACCCGAGCATATAGTCCAAGAAATCCTTGGCCCCTCCCTCTCCGACCTTCCTCCTCCGGTCTATTATCGGCTCGAAGATCCGGTCGAACCGCTCCAGCAGCGCCCGCATCTGCCTCCCCATCCCCTGCAGATCGAACCGGGCCAGAACCGGGAAAAAATCCGACAAGTTCGGTCGGCCCAGCAGCTCCGTGATCTCCGCCACAAGCTCCCTGAACTCCTTCCCCACCGCACTCCTCTCCTCCCCCTCCATCGTCCCCCCCCACAGCATGCTGGTGATCACGTTCATCACCGTCAGAAACAACTGGGCCCCGACGTCCACCGGCGCGCCGGCGTGCGAGTACAGGTGGTGGACGGTCGACCGGACCTCTTGCCTCCGGAGGCCGTAGACGGCGTCGAGGCTGGCCGGGCCCAGCATCTCGCGGACGCACACGCGGCGGAGCATGCGCCAGGTGGGGCCGTTGGGGTTCCAGGCGATGTCGGCGCCGCCGTAGGCGATGATGCGGGCGACGGCGGGGACGTCGCGGTTGGCGAAGACGGCGTCCTGGTCCTTAAGGACCTCGCGGGCGAGAGCCGGGGAGGAGATGACGATGCCCAGCTTGGCGCCCAGCTGGATTCTGAAGATGGGGCCGTGGGCGGCAGCGAGGCGGGCGAAGTAGGTGTGGAGATCCGGGTCAAGGAAGGGGAGGCTGCCGACGAGGGGGAGGCCGGCTGGACCTGGAAGGGCCTTGGAGGTGGAGCGGCGCCACCGTCGGAGGGCGGCGTAGAGGAGTACCGCCAGGAGGGCGGCGGCCAGGGAGGTGGGGAACTCCATATCAATTTGGCGGGTTGGTTGACGGTGCGGGCTTCGGAGCAAAAGAAATCATGCGGTCGATCTTATTCTTTACAGGGGGATTTAATAGGAGAGAACCAATAATATAGTGAAAAATGAGCGGATGGAGTTTGTCGTGTAGAGGAAACTGGGCAACATTCGTTTGGCCAACGAACGTGCCGTACTTTGTTATGGTTAAGTTGTGAATTGTGGCTAACATTTTTTTTTTGGAGCTGGAATCTGGGACCGCAGAGATATGAGATCCGACGGCTGAGTTCGTCGTCTGCTTGTTTATGATAATGAATTATATATTGATGGGTGATTCCGAACGATCAGGGCAGCAGAAAAGGCGGATTTTATGCGAGGAGATAACTTCGTTCACGGTCGTTAACGTTGGCCATGAGAGACCGGTTCTTTCCTTTTGAGAGAAGCTGTCAGAGATTGGGCCAAACCAGATGCGCGCCCATCAGTGGACACGTACAATGCATGGCCCATGACCTATCCAAACCTTCGGTCTCTTGTTTTTTAAAATAAATTCTATCATTTTATCTCTTATTTTTATCATCTGATGTAATAATATTATCTCAACGCATGTGGTCCACTTTAAGTCTCCATAAGAAGACGTGTTTAACAAGCTAAGCTTGGCTATAATTTTCTTGGCCTTTCAAAGAAAGAAAGGCTCTATTTTATCTATTTTTTGAATGATATTGGCTGGGATTGATATTAAATGCTATTTCACTCAAGACTGAATTTACTAGAGCGAGTTAATCTGCAATAGATAAGACTTTGTTTTTTCATTCAGAAGATTCGATTAGATTATTTGAGAATTACAAAGTGTTGCAGTATACCAAAATATTGGATAGGTAATTTGGATGCACAGCAGCCCATTGCCTACTGACAGCTGCTTCGTTGCCGCCAGAGAAGAAGAGAGAGAGCGTGAGTGATAAGAATTTATCTCGTTGGAGATCAGATCGCCAGACGGCAGGGAGCTACCAGAGTTTTCACTGGATACACACCCCTAGTTGCACTAATTACGAAGAGGAAGAGATGAAGGTGGAAGAGGAAGAGGGCTTCGAGTCTCACACACATTGAACGCTAGAGAGAGAGAGAGAGAGAGAGAGAGAGAGAGAGAGAGAGAAAGAGGGCCCCTCTCCCTCTGCTATTAGGAGTCATTCCCTCCACACATGGTCTAGCATGTATGCCAGGCAGCAGTCAACACTTACCATGGCGAAGTTAGAGGCTTCAATAAGCTTTGGAAATTCCAATCCCTAATAGCTGGAATTTTGCAAAGTAAATCTTTAGGCTGGTGATGAGATTGAAGGGGAGTGAGTATTAAGTGAATTTGAGGGAGGAGATGTGAAGAGGGAGGCATGGCAGAATATTAGTGTACCACATTCAAATTGATGGCAGTGCATATAGGCACTAAACTTGGAGGGTCTAATGCCAGTGATGTGGTCAACGGTTTACTTCTACCTCTTCTCCTCGTTAGTCAACAAGGAAAAGAAGATTGATAAACTCCAGGCACATGGGCTTTAATCACTTCAGTTTTTCAAGTTTCAGATTTCAAACATATAAATTACTACATTACTCCATGATCGCTAAGCTTCCATGAAGAGAGAGAGAGAGAGAGAGAGAGAGAAAGAGAGAGAGAATGTTGCTTCCATGGTCGTTAAATGTCCAATCTAGGAATAGTGCTCAGGGTTTGGTAATCTAGGCGTCGGTATGGCAACAAGCGGCTTAGCCTTCTTCAGAACAATTCCAAACTTCTCTTCCAGGTCCAGCTTCGTTCCCTCTGCCAGCTTCCACTCAAAGGAGTGCAACAGTGATGCCAGGGAGTATCCAACCATCCTCTCTGCCATTGCGATCCCAGCACAGATTCTCCTCCCTGACCCAAATGGGAAGTAATTGAAGTCATTCCCACTAAAATCCCACTTGCTGTTACTCTCCAAGAACCTCTCTGGCTTGAACTCCAGTGGATCTTCCCAGAGTGAAGGGTCCCTCTCTATTGCCCACACGTTCACAAAGACCCGGCTGCCTTCTGGGATGGTGTAGCCACCAACAGGGCATGGAGAGCTTGGGCAGTGGGGAACTAAGAGTGGAAGGGCTGGGTGCAATCTGAGAACCTCTTTGATCACAGCTCCAAGGTATGGCAGCTTAGAAATATGGGACTCTTCTACAATGCCGTCCATTCCCACAACTTGGTCGAGTTCCTCTTGGACTCTTCTCAGGGTTTCAGGTTTCTGCATCATTTCGGCCAAGGCCCACTCCATCGTGTTTGATGTGGTCTCTGTTCCCCCCACAACCATGTCCTGTCCATAAAGATCATGCGACAATTATGAGCATAGTTTTGCTGTGCAAGCCAATGCATAAGCAATGAGCTACAACAACATGGGGAGTGGCAGTGCTTCTTCAAGATTTTTGGATATAATTAACCAAGCCTGTTTTGCCATGCACTCTAATGGATGGTCTTCAGATTAGCTTTCTCTATTGTTCATTGGATACTCTAGTTTCTCTGTTATTTAATGGGATGTGTGGGACTGTTTGATTCTAGTGTACCACTAATTGTCAAATGGATGCACAATATTGTAAGGTTTTGTTATTTGATGGTGGGTGCTCTACTCTCTCTGGCTACATGATACATGCTTAAATTAGATGGACAACCATTGTCGCTTCCTATGTAGATCCCTGAAAGAAGAAAGAAAAATCTTAAAATATATATAAGTTATTTGCTAGATTCCATAACCATGGAAGACTGAGCAAAATTGGCCGCCATTTGCAATGCATATTATGTTAATATATATATATATATATATATATATATATATATGGGGTTATTTTTTAATATAATCAAGCCTATATTCGATCATTTTCTTATCTTTAGATCCACATAATTCGCGAATCGCAAAGATAAAAAAATAAAAAATATGGAATAACTTTAAAATTTGTATAAATAAAAAAAGGTGATCGAATTCTAAACTTGATTACATTCAAATGTAGCCAAGTTCAAAATCCAAACACCTGTCTCACCTTTGAATCAATATAGATTCCCGAGTCATTCCAATTTTTTCATCTTTAGGATTTATGAACTATGTGAATTTAAAGATGAAAAAAGTGATTGAATTATATATATACATACATATATGAGTATGTATGTATATATGTGCATATGTGTATGTATATATATATATGCATATATATATATATATATATATATATATATATATATATATATATATAAGTAAAAATTTATTTTTTTTACATTTTAGGTAATATTTTATATGCAATCAAAACTAATGAACAAAATTTTGTCATTCTTTGATTAATATTTTCTAGAAGAGAGTTTGATAAAGCTATAGAGAGGAGCTAAACATGTTAGCATAAATTATCTTTCTAAATAGTAAATTAGTTTAATCATTATACTTATTTGAACTCTCCTCCTTATAAATATCTCATTTGGCAAATAAAGAATTAGTTTTTAAAAAAGTTATTTTCTATAAAAAAGCTTTTTCCCATCCATGCTAAAGAATGAGATTTTTAGTGTGACTGAAAGAAAATGATCTTTATCGAAATTGCCAACCAAACGTAAGAAGGCCTAGATTTTTTTTAAAATAAATAGCTTTTTAATGAAAAAATATAATAAAACATATCTAGTATAATAGCAGCCAAGATGCGAGAGCAGCTAACTATTCCACTTATTATTATCTATAATTAATTTTTAAATTGTAGAGCAAATCTAAAGAAAGAGAAGGATTAATTTTCAAACTATATAAAAGTGTTTACGAACCAATTTTTCTATCCCTTGTTTTATGGTTAATTATTTTTTTATTATATGTAATAAAATATAATATATGTATAAAGTTTGATAAAGTCGAGAGAGAGAGAGAGAGAGAGAGAGAGAGAGAGAGAGAGGAGCTAAGCATGTTTCAGTATGAATTATTTTTCTGAAAAGTAAATTAATTCGATCATTATGCTTCTGTTGACCCTCATCCATCAACAGTTTATAAAGCGCGTCTGATAAAAGTCGGGGGTAGTACATTGGCAGAGCGACGACCAACGGTTCCACCTGCACTATGGCTTTACTAATCTACTCGTTTGCAATCTTATCCACCATCCACGATGTGACATAAATGAGACAAGTTGGTGGAAAGGGAGGGCCATACACAGTTTAGCCACACCACCACCAATAATTTCAATGGATGAGTCCCAAAAAAGAAAAAAAAAAAAAAGAAGCCAAATTCATATGTGTGCGTAACGGTAACGGTAACGGTAACGGTAGAGAGAGAGAGAGGAATGATAGATTAGTTTACCATGAGGAGGGCCTTGACATGAAACATGGTGAAGGGCGTCTTGGCATCGCCGCCTTCCTTCTCCAACCCGAGCATATAGTCCAAGAAATCCTTGGCCCCTCCCTCTCCGACCTTCCTCCTCCGGTCTATTATCGGCTCGAAGATCCGGTCGAACCGCTCCAGCAGCGCCCGCATCTGCCTCCCCATCCCCTGCAGATCGAACCGGGCCAGAACCGGGAAAAAATCCGACAAGTTCGGTCGGCCCAGCAGCTCCGTGATCTCCGCCACAAGCTCCCTGAACTCCTTCCCCACCGCACTCCTCTCCTCCCCCTCCATCGTCCCCCCCCACAGCATGCTGGTGATCACGTTCATCACCGTCAGAAACAACTGGGCCCCGACGTCCACCGGCGCGCCGGCGTGCGAGTACAGGTGTTGGACCCGGGTCGACCGGACCCTCTTGCCTCCCGGAGGCCGTAGACGGCGTCGAGGCTGGCCGGGCCCAGCATCTCGCCCGGGGACGCACACGCGGGCGGAGCATGCGCCAGGTGGGGCCGTTGGGGTTCCAGGCGATGTCGGCGGCGGCGCCGCCGTAGGCGATGATGCGGGCGACGGCGGGGACGTCGCGGTTGGCGAAGGACGGCGTCCTGGTCCTTGATGACCTCCTGCGGGCGAGAGCCGGGAGAGGAGATGACGATGCCCAGCTTGGCGCCCAGCTGGGATCTTCTGAAGATGGGGCCGTGGGCGGCGGCAGCGAGGCGGTTGCGAAGTAGGTGTGGAGATCCGGGGTCAAGGAAGGGGAGGCTGCCGACGAGGGGGAGGCCGGCTGGACCTCGGAAGGGCTCTTGGAGGTGGGGAGCAGCGCCACCAGCATCGGAGTGGCGGCGTAGAGGAGTACCGCCAGGAGTGGCGGCGGCCAGGGGAGGTGGGGGAACTCCATATCAATTTGGCGGGTTGGTTGACGGTGCGGAGCTTCGGAGCAAAAAGAAACTCATGCGGTCGATCTTATTCTTTACAGGGGGATTTAATAGGAGTAGAACCAATAATATAGTGAAAAATGAGCGGATGGAGTTTGTCGTGTAGAGGGAAACTGGGCAACATATCTGTTTGGCCAACGAACGTGCCGTACTTTCGTTATGGTTAAGTTGTGAATTGTGGCTGGGTAACATTTTTTTTTTGGAGCTGGAATC